>WNYF01000177.1:0-39615 GCA_021396225.1 Sporothrix inflata
AACCGAGCTCGAATGACCTTGTAATACACGCCGCTCGCCGCCCGTGGCCGCATCCCATACACGGACCGTCTCATCGTCAGAGCCCGACACGATAAGCTGGCCGTCCGGCGAAAACGCGAAGGCGTAGACCGAGCTCGAATAGCCTTGTAATATACGCCGCTCGCCGTCCGTGGCCGTATCCCATACACGGACCGTCTTATCGAAAGAGCCAGATACGATAAACTGGCCGTCCGGCGAAAACGCGACGGCGTAGACCGGTCTCGAATGGCCTTGTAATATACGCCGCTCGCCGCCCGTGGCCGTATCCCATACACGGACCGTCTTATCGTCAGAGCCCGACACGATAAGCTGACCGTCCGGCGAAAACGCGACGGCGTTAACCGAGCTCGAATGACCTTGTAATACACGCCGCTCGCCGCCCGTGGCCGCATCCCATACACGGACCGTCTCATCGTTAGAGCCCGACACGATAAGCTGGCCGTCCGGCGAAAACGCGACGGCGTTAACCGAGCTCGAATGACCTTGTAATACACGCCACTCGCCGCCCGTAGCCGTATCCCATACACGGACCGTATTATCGTAAGAGCCCGATACGATAAGCTGGCCGTCCGGCGAAAACGCGACGGCGTTAACCGAGTTCGACAAGCCTCGTAGGACACGCCGCTCGTCTCCCGTGGCCGTATCCCATACACGGACCGTATTATCGTAAGAGCCCGACACGATAAGCTGGCCGTCCGGCGAAAAGGCGACGGCGTTAACCCAGCTCGAATGACCTTGTAATACACGCCGCTCGCCGCCCGTGGCCGCATCCCATACACGGACCGTCTTATCGTAAGAGCCCGACACGATAAGCTGGCCGTCCGGCGAAAACGCGACGGCGTAGACCGAGCTCGAATGGCCTTCTAGCGTCTGTAAATGCACACTCCAGTCTTCTGAGAGCGCTGATGCCGGCACAATCCACTTAGGAAGCTGATACTTATAGCGCTGCCGAATTATGCTCGCTTCGGGACTAAATACTAACGCAGAGCAGTAGACCTGAAGCGGAGCCTCCTCGATGATGGAGCTGTGGCTTCGCAGGAATCGCTTCGCATCGTAGATTACTGCTGCTAGAGTCGGAGAGTTTTGTGCATGTTTAGGCACGAGCTGAGCTTTAACCTGGCTAAAAATGCCTCGGAATCCGGTCACAGTGCTTTCCTTCTTCATGTCAGCTGCGGCGGGGCCTACAGATGATCTCGTTTCAAGAAGCTGGAGTATAGTAATCCCATCAGCCAGCCGGCCGATTAACGCGAGCGTCTCCAGCCAGAAGAGGAAGCGAGCCTCAAAAAACTGCGCAATCCCAGGGTGCTCTTGAGGGTCGATATCGCTCCGTTCGAGATGATAGACCCAATACCGACAGGCGTACTGGACGGCAAAAGGAACCTTCTCATTCACGTCTGATCTGAGAATGTTTCCGACTCGGGTTCCTGGCCGTCGAAGACCACACATGTCTTTGTGGAGGTACTTGGACATAGCCTCTAGGCAGCATTCAAACAGATGTCGGTGTGCCTCCTTGGCATCGATGCAAAACGCCGCGTCGGAACATCTCTGTGAATCCAGCAGAAACTCGCGGAAGGAGGGGTGAAGAATCCGGATCAGCCCGCCCTCTTCTTCGGGGACATCAAGGAGTGAGTGGAAGCTGCTTAGCAGCAATGCGATCGTGTCCTTGGACTGGTTGAGTAGTATAGTAAGGCTAGCAAGCGAAAGGGCGTCGAAGAGCACGGCAATAGTGCCAATGACATGTCGGAACAGTTCTCGTACCATAGTTATCTCCTCAGGGTCGAGGTCAAACTCGGCGGTCCGAGAGTACTCTAGTAGCACCACCGTATACATCTGGTCCAATGCCGTCCCCGCTCTGGTAGGCAAGCGCTCGGCGGACACCAAATAAGCAAGCCGTTTGCTGGCGAACGGCCCTCCGTCGCGAATAAAACGACATGCCGTGGCAGCATAGATGAACAACCCACAAGAATTGTGGACCAGCGTTAAGATCGCGTCGTCAGAGAGAGATGCTGCGTGGGAAGAGGGTGCGATTCGTCCGAGTTGGTGCTTGTAATAGACAGCTAAGTCCTGATCGACAATCGACTGTTCGATATCGTGGAGGATGAAGTCTTGGTGCGTGTCTGGAGAGATATCGCCAAAGCCGACGTTGACCGGCTGGTCCGGCCTGCTGGTGACGAATATCCTTAGGTCGACGTTCTGGACTGCCACCGCGGCTGTGAGGCATCGAATCAAGAGAGGGACGTCGTCGTTGTTGTCGCACTCGTCTAGGGCATCTATGACAATGACGAGCGGGTGTGGGAACGCCTCCTTGCTCAGCTGCGCTAGCGGCTGCAGGATAAGCCTCTCCCACTGGTCGTACAAGCCAAGCCCGGGGATGCGGTGAGTAGCGGTGGCGGCATCGACAATGTGCTCGTGCAGCTGCGGACACGCTTCTGCAAGATGGACGGCGATCGTCGCGGCGAACCTGCGCGTGGACGCAAGATCGCCCCCGCCCCTCGAGAAGAAGAAGCTCGCGCCGAGCTTCGCGCCGAGCTGCTTCTTGTTGCTGTATTCCCGGGCCACCGTTAACGCAATTGTCGACTTCCCTGTGCCTGCCCAACCCTTGAGCCAGTATATGTGTTTGTTACCGCCGCTATCAACCCAGCTCCTGATCTGTGCGAGAATGTCGCGGCGCGTGTTGGGGAGACAGGTCGCTACATGTTGCTTGTTTACCGCGTCGAAGGATGCCTCGGGGAGGCTGTCGAGGCGCTCGAGCGACCGTTCTGGGGACGTGTCTGTGCCATGCTCTAAAAACAGTTAATGTGCTGTCTACTGCGGCGTACAGCTAGACGTTGGCTCACGGTGGATGTGGAGGGGTCCGCTGACGTGACCCTGGAAGAGAAGGCCGCCATGGGAAGCTTCCGCGTTACCGAACTGCTGCTCCACAGGCAGCCTCGCCTGTGCCATGACGCCTGGTCTGACGTAACACTAGCAGATGCGAAATATAATAATTTTGCTACTTAGATCTGTGGGCCACTGGAAGAAGATGATGGTTGGCAGCTCAAATCTCCTTCATATAAGCATCTGTGTTAGAGGGTAAAAGCTATCAGCCTAGGGCAACTAACTATTGTGTATAGTATAGTTACCCCTCTCTTGAGAGAGTGGGGTAGATTAGACTTAAAAGATATTAAGAACATCGATGCCCAAGAGGGGAGGGGTAACTATGATATACGCAATAGTTGGTGCCTCAGGCCGACAGCTTTAGTGAGCCTCTTCCTCTGCACCGTCAGACATAGGTTGATACCGCGCCGTCCGCTCCAGCTGAGCAACCATAAAACAACTCATCGCAACTTACCAACTTGTTAAATGCGAACTAAATCCGACGTCCTGTTCCATGGACCATGGATCCTCTCAGCATCACTGCTAGTGTTATAGCCGTTGCGACTGCCGCGTTGCAGAGTGCCAAGGCGCTTTACGACGTTGTCGATAAACTCGTGGATGCGCCACATTCTGTTTCGCAGAGCAAGAGTCTTCTCTCCCAAACCCAGACAACGTTAGGCACTCTGACGCGGACACTCGAATCGAGCTCTACATCCGGTACGGTCGGTTCCGTCCTTCAGGAGATAGAGCTCGACAAGACGTTAGAGTCGACACAGTCCCTTTGCCAAGAATTCGCGACTACCTTGACAAGATTTACCGGCCATTCGACGGATTCGCGTTTCAGCACGCGCGACAGATTCGTTGTGCAATTCAACGAGTCGAAGATGAAGAGACTGAATAGGGACTTGGAGGACTGCCAGAGGATAATAACGATGGTTACCTCTTCGATCACGCTGTATGGTCTCCCACTATTAAAAATGACGAGCTCTACTGACACTAAACAGGATTGTTTCCAACCACACCTCCGGGAGTATCGATCAGCTTCGGACTCAATTCGAGACACAGGAACAGGCACTAGTCGACCTAGGCGCGCAACTATCGACGAGAGATGAAGAATCACAAATCAATGACGCAGGCACAGTCACTAATGGAGGTTCGAGCACGCAGTTGACGGCAAGCCTTCAAGATGTCTGCCAAAAGACTCTCTCGGCAACCCACGCATGGCGAACCGGGCAGAGGTTTGGTGATATGAAGACAGACAAGCATTCGACCGCTATGCAGGGGGTAGTCGGTGCGGCACAGCCAGGCGTGGACCAGGCGTTCGGCAGCCTGACGGCCACGGACAACAGCCGCGCATTTCAAGGCCAAATGGACGCAGGCTCTTTCGGCACGCTCTTTGGCAGATGATTCTTTTTTTGGCCTCTGTAACGGCGGGGATCTTGGAACTTGCTTGTATTGACGACCGCCATGTCTCTCTCATTCAACTTGTGACGGGCCAAGGACCGGGATGTTGGGCTGGGGGGGCTCCAGCTAATTCGACATCTGATCGGAAGCCCGGTGTGCGGACTTTTGATTGATTGAAGTTTATTCCGCCCGGAGGGTGTAGTGTAGTGAAAGAGAGTAGCAATCTTTGCATCGAACAACCATTCCGCAATACAACCTATCAATTCCATCCAACAAAACCGATTCCCGAATCCCGTGTTTATCGATTTTCACCATACCGGCCCACATGGGAGAATATTACTAAAAAGAACCCGTAATCCGATACTGTTGGAATTGTTGGAACCGTCAGCGCCAGAATATTCCTCTCTCCTCAAATAACGAAACAGAAATCCTTCTTAAATATGGACGATCTCGCCATCCACGTCCACGTAGCTGGTGACGTCAAAGTGGCCTCGGGACTGCTTGCTGACGCTTTCGTCGTTGGGTCATCACCACGAAAGGATCCAGGCAGCGGAAATCTTCGGCGAGCATATGTCGGTTGTCCACCTTGAAGCGTGTGTACTACTCCGGCGGCGGCGTTGATAACCGTGTCTTGTTGCGGGCGGGCAGGGGGTTGACGGGGAGGGGGCCCATAAGGGACATGTCCGGGCGGGCTGGCACAACATAGCCGTTGTACCACGGCTCGTCTCGCAACTTCCAGAGCAAGCTGACGAAGGCGTGCATGGTGTTTGGGACTGATCGTAACAGTAGTTATAGTAGTACTACTAGTAGTAATAGTAATCGTTCTAGTTATGACTGGCCTCTTAAGGGGGACCACGATGGTGGCGCTATCGGCGGCCTCGCTGGCGCAGATGGCCGGCTCGATGGCTGCGCAAAGTTCGGGCAGCGGAGGCAGCGGAACTGGTAGCGTCATAGCGAGGTCCTCATCGACCAGCAGCAGACGCCGGGCCGCGCATTCCAGGATTTCGCACACGCTGAACGTGTCGGTCCTCGGCTGTGGCTGTTCCTGGTTTGCCGCATCGGCGGGAGCCGAAGGAGGCCCCGAGGGTTCTGCTCAAGAAGACATCGTCAGAAAAAAAAAGAGAGGAATGTAGAATGTTTTCCAAGGTTAGATAGTGAGAGTTGTATTATAATCGAATCTTAAGTAGTGAGGGCTGGCGCGGAACATGGCTCCGGGCACACGCCTCCCGGAACAAATCTTGTAGTCACGTGACACGTCCCCAGCTGTACAGACGCCGCCATGTTGTTTGATTCTTTCGTCGCGAGAAAAGGAGGGAAGGAGATGTTGATGCGATATTCGTTCTGATGTCTTCTACGCGTCGGACGATGTGTCGTTCTCGGCGGGAGGTGGTCGTGGTCGTCGTGTCAGAATGCGCCCCCTGGGCAACAGCCCAGGTTGCGAAAATCTGCTCTAGAAAATTAAGTGCTGCTTCTTTCAAGATACTTACGAGTGTTTTCTTATTAATCACTAAATGATACTTCTTATTGTGATAGAAACTCGTTGATTCTCGTCTTCTTCTTGCCGTGATGGCTTGTCTCTCTTCTTCCTCCCTGAGGAGCTCTTAATAACTAATGGGCAAAACAGAAAAGGAGCACAGCCCTGCTTAAAAAATTGCTAGGGCCAGCCCGCAAAAGCAACTCAGCAACAACAGAATAGCCTCAAAAGGCAGGAAAAGGGGTAACAAGAAAAGGAAAAGAAAGAAAACAAAAAGAAAAGAAGAAAAATCCCCTTAAGGGTGCACCCCAGCCCCTCCTCAATATACGAGCGCTTTGCGACATTTACAGTTTTGCCTGGTTTATTATTGTTTTCTTTCCTTGGTAGAAATATATACGCGTCTTTCTTTAAAGTTGTGTGTTTTGTTTCATTTTTTTCATTTTTTCACTTTTTGTTGTTTCTTATTTTTGTTTTGTTTTGTTTCGTTTTTGTTTTCATTTACACATTGTTCGTTTCCTTTAACTTTCGTCTTCCTTTTCTTTCTTACAATCTATGGTAGTTTTTTTTTTTTTGTGACAGTAAATATCGTTTTAAAAAAATGACATTCAACTGAAAGATATCTCGAAAGATATGAAATTCCACCAAAAATACCAGGACAGAATTATTTAGTTTTAAAGCGTTGCCAATTATCGAAAGCTGTGATAGATGACAATGTCGGGTTTACCCCAGCCTGGTCCTGGCAAGGATGTACAGTGCATATACCGTATATTACACAGTGCACACTGTGCCAGCGCTCCATCGGAGACCGGTCCACGGCGGGATCCGTTCTTGGCGGGCTGTGTCTGCCTATCGAAAGGACCGTAAATCCGCTGAAGCGCGTGCGCCAAAAGGCTGAGCAGCGGAAAGCGCAGCCGAGCGCGAAAAGGAATGCGCAACGACGCAACGACGCAACAACGCTGCAGGGTCAACGACGACACGACGACACGCAGCGTCGCATTGACAGGACGACGAGCGACAGCGAGGACGGTAACACCCACGTGCACGGCGACGATGCAGCCTCGTATATCACAGCGCCAGTCCCTGGCATGCCGGGGTGAGTGAGAGGGTGACGATAAGAGCAGCGACGATGTCGACGAGACGGCTAACCTGGCAGAATGCACACGATCGAAGCGCAAATGCAGCAAGGAGATACCCTGCGCGCGCTGCCGCCGGCTGGGCCTGGACTGCAGCCGCGAGGTGGTGCGGCTGCGGCGGGTGATCAGCCAGAACGGGCGCGAGATTGCCTTTCTGGACTCCTTGCGCGCCGAGCTGGAGGGCGGTGGCGGCGGGCATCAGGGCGCGGCGGCACAACGCGTCTCACGCGTCCTGCAACGGCTGACCGACCGCGTGCAGTTCTTGCAGTCGGGCCAGGCCGGCACGGGCGACGACGGCGGTCTGGCGGGGCTGTCGGGCATGTCCGGGACCGGGTCGCCTGAGCAGGCCGGGCAGTCAAGTCCACAGCCGGAGGACAGCCGACCACGATCACACCCCCATGGCCACAAGTCACGCTCACCTTCTCCGTCGGCCTCCTCCCAGGACTTGCAGGACTCCCTCATCGTCACCGCGCTCGAGCACGTCGCGTGGGGCCGCAACACGGGCAGTTGCTATCCGCACCGCCGCTGCGCGTGCCAGTACAACACCAACGGCCCGACGCACTACTATTCGCAACAGATCCTGTACTCGCCCGTCGCCGCGCGCGTCATCCAGGACAATCTGCCCGGCCGCGCGCGCGCCGAGGCCATGGTGCGCTTCCACCTGCGGCACGTCGCCTGGCACCACAGCTGTCTGCACGCGCCGACCTTCCTGGCGCAGTGCACGCGCTTCTGGGAGACGGGCGAGACGGAGCACCCGCAGTGGCTGGCCTTGTACCTGGCGGTGCTCTCGACCACACACTTTTGTTTGTTGCACAGCCCCAAGTACGGGCGCGCCCCAGCCTTTGGGGCCACCGCCGCTTCACCCCCGTTGGCCGTCGACCCCAGCGATCCGCAATCGGCCCAGTCGCTCGTGCAAGCGATGCTCGATGTGCTGCACGAGTGCCAGTTCCTGCAGAACGTGTCGCTGTTTGCCGTCCAAGCCATTGTCATCTCGACCGAGGTGGCACACAATTTGGGGCTGAGCCAGCTCAACGCGACGCTGCTGGCGGCGGCCGTGCGCATTGCCGAGTGTCTGGGCGTGCACAAGATTGCGGACGAGCCGACACGACGGCCGGACATACCCGCCACGAGCCAGAACGCGGTCTTTGCCGTCGAACGCCGCGAGCGCGAGATCGGCCGGCGCGTGTGGCTGCAGATGGTCGTCCAAGACCACTTTGCCATGCCCTTTACGGACGCCTACGGGATCCACCCACAGCAGTACGCGACAGGCCTGCCGCGGAACTGCGACGACGCGGAGCCGGACGACTCGCCGGGCAAGGACGGCCTCTTGGAACAGCCCGACACCCTCCCCACAATCAGCAGCTACAACATTGTCTTGAGCACGCTCGCCCGGCTCGTGCCAGAACTCGCCGACGGCCTAGGTCCGCTACGCGCACGCAAGCCCTTGAACGAACAATATGACCACATCCTGGCCATGGACCACAAGATGCGCCAGGTCGTGCGGGCCATTCCGCCCTTCTTTTTGAGGCAGGACCCCGTCCTCGAAGCCCAGGTGCCCTGGCTCGCCATTGCCCGCCACAGCATGGCCATCACGGCCGCCGAGAAGATCATCATGGTGCACCGCCCGTTTCTCTTCCGGTCGTTCCAGGCGCCCCCCAAGGGCACGTCCTCTGAAACACCACCGCCCTACATCCACACCCGCCGCACCTGCGTCTCCGCCGCCATGACCATTTTGCGGGAACACCGCAACATCACCGAGGCCGGCGACATGTCTCTGTGGACCCACACCGCGTTTTGCATCACGGCCGCGCTCTTACTGTCGTTCGAAGTGTTGTGCACCAAGGATGACAACGCCGACGACGCCGCCCGCGAACAGCAGGCCACCTACCGCAGCGCCATCCAGTACGCCCGCGAGTACCTGTCGGGCCGGTTGCACGACGTGCTGGCCCAGCGAGGCGTTCTCCTTATCGACTCGCTGTTCCCGGGCGGGCCCTCCAGCGAGGCGGCGACGCCGTCGGCCTCGTCGTCCAAGGAGAACGGCGGCAGCAGCATCCGCTTTGACGACGTCGTGTCGGCCTTTACCGCCGGCTGGGCCATGTTTGGCATCCACTCGGAGCTGCAGCGGGGTGGGACCACCGGCAGTGTGGGCTATGCGGGAAGTGTCGGCAGTGGACCGGGCAGTCTGGGTGTGCCGTCGCCGGGTCTGGTGGGACGGTATGGAGGTCCACCCCCGCCAGGCCCTCAAGGTCCACCAGGACCACACATCCTCCCACCTCTTCCACCGCAGCCGTACGTCCCCGGTGTCAGCGTCCTCCAGGGCATGAACTACGGACAAGGACATTCGTCACAACACCCACACCATCAAGGCCAGCCCTTCCCTGAGACCATGTCGCCCAACCTCGAAGACTTTGACGCCTGGTTCCAGCACATTTTTGCCACAGGGCACGGGACGACGTTTGAGTAGGAAAGGACTCAAAGGAGAGACGGGATACGAAAAATCCGGTGTACGAGTAGTCCAAAATAGTACGAGGATAGAGCTAACGATTTCACGAGCAATATTGCCTTTTTTATTTATCTTCTCTTTCTCGTCTGTTTGTGTTTCGATTGTTCCGCGTCTTTCCTCTCTTGTTTCCACACGAATACACGTATTGCGTCGTTTCCTCCATTGCCATCCGTTCGTCCCCACTCCCCCATCATGCCCCGTCTGTCATTTTGATTTATTGAGCGTCGTCTGCAGCCGTTCTCCCATGCACACGCGAACACGCATTGTCTCCACTGATCGTCGGTGTTCTTTTCTGATTCTTTCTGATTTCCTCGTCTTTTCTCAGTTCTATTGTCGTCCTTGATGGTCGTCCCTCATGCTCGGCCCCATCGTCTTGTAATTCGCGTGACTTGATTGGTCTGTTCACCCTTGCTAATCCTGGTCTTGCCTAGCCCCAACCCAGGAACCCCAGCAGACCCCTGCACGTTGTCAACTCCACAACCACAAACGCAAGAGCCAAGTACGGCATCGAATGGCAGCACGTGGTCGTCGTTGAACGTCAAACTGCATGTTTTTCACAGTTCTTCTGCGGTAGCCTCGTGCCCATCCCAGTGCATCCGAGCACTTCGCAGCATCCTGGTCGGCCGCCCACCTGCCCAGAAACAGACACCGAGACTGTTTTTCTGGGAGTTGTGGTTGTTAGCGTCTGTACGAGACTTGTCCTGCTTTCTCCTCTCCTTTATTGCCGACAGTCGGCAACCAATATATGCACTTCGAAATAAGCAAGGACGGCACACACACGGCACCAGTCCACTCGTCGTCTGCAAGCGACAAACATGGCCCACAACGGCTACCGAAGACGATGAAGCACTTCAATATTTCGTTCCGTTTGTTCTCTCGTCGTTCCGTCCCACCCTCTGCAAGGCTAGGCTGAGGGAAATGATGCACACTTCACACCACGCCCACATTACGCCCACTCGACGTCGACGCCATTTACCCCTGCCCCCTGTGGTAGCCCGTGGTAGTAGTCAGGAACGTGCCCAGAAAAGACCCAGAAAAGAACCCAAAATGGAGTTGTCTAGTGTGGGGGACCCAAGACGCCCCGACATGACCCAAGAAAGCTTGCAAAGCTTGACCATGCCCGGGGAAAAGCTTGGCAGGCCGTGTTCCGAACGCGACGTCCTCTTCTTGAGGGCAAACTATATTAAGAGTCGGTGGATGGCCGTGTCGATCTTTCCCATTGTCTCTCTGCTCTTCTTTTCTCTTCAACGGATCTGCTGTATCCTTTCGTCACTCGTTTGTTCTTCTTCGTCTTCTTCTCTTCGCCTCCCTCTTCGATTTTTTTCGGGTTCATCCCAGTCACTCTTTTGATTTTACACACCTCTACATTTTAATCTAATTGCTACACCCTGTCCCGTCATGCGCTTCGCCGCTCTCCTCCTGGCGCTCGCCGGCCCCGGCGCGGCCAGCGTCATCATTGCCAACTCGTCCGTCACCAGCCAGGTCCGCGTGGCCTACCATGGTGACGACGGCATGGTCGTCAGCTGGAACACGTTCAAGCAGCTGGTCAACCCCACTGTCCTGTACGGCCTGACCGCCGACAGCCTGACCGAGTCCGCGTCCAGCGACGTGTCGGTCACCTACCCGACGTCGCTGACGTACAACAACCACGTGTGGATTGATGGCCTGCTGCCCGACACCACCTACTACTACCAGCCCCAGGACCTGCTCGCCAACGAGACCGTCTACGGTCCCTACACCTTCAAGACGGCGCGCCCTGCCGGCGACTTCACGCCGTACTCGATTGCGTTCGTGTGCGACATGGGCACCATGGGCTCGGGCACGCTGGGCCTCACGGACATTGCCAACAGCAAGACGGACGCCAACGAGGTCCTGAAGCCGGGCGAGCAGACCACCATTGGCTCGCTCGTCGCGCTCATGGACACCTACGATTTCCTGGTGCACCCGGGTGACCTGGCCTACTCGGACTACTTCCTCAAGGAGGAGCTCGCGGGCTACATCAACGCCACCATCGAGGAGGGCCCCGCCGTCTACGAGACCATCCTCAACGAGTTCTACGACGAGATGGAGGTCATCAGCGCCTTCCGCCCCTACATGATCGGCGTTGGCAACCACGAGGCCAACTGCGATAACGGCGGCTCCGGCTCGTACACGGGCTCCATCTGCGTCGAGGGCCAGACCAACTTCACCGGTGTGCGCAACCACTTCCGCATGCCCTCGGACCTGTCCGGCGGCGTCGGCAACTTTTGGTACTCGTTTGACTACGGCATGGTGCACTACGTGTACTTCAACACCGAGACCGACCTCGGCAACGGTCTGCTGAACGACGAGCAGGCCCCGCTCCTGGCCGGCCCCTTTGGCAGCTACCCCAACGAGCAGGTCGACTGGCTCGAGGCCGACCTGGCCGCCGTCGACCGCTGCAACACCCCCTGGGTCGTCGCCCTCGGCCACCGCCCCTGGTTCACATCGGGCGACAACTGCCCCAACTGCTCCGTCGCCTTCTCCGAGATGTTTGAGAACCACGGCGTCGATCTGGTCCTCCAAGGCCACTTCCACGTCTACGAGCGCAACGTCCCCGTCTTCACCAACGGCACCATTGACCCGGCCGGCTACGACAACCCGGCCGCTCCCTGGTACCTGATCAACGGTCTGGCCGGCCACTGGGGCGGCATGGATGTGTTTACCGAGCCGGTGGAGGAGTTCCAGGTGTTTGGCCTGTCCGACGCCGATGCTACGTATGGCTGGTCGCGCCTGCACTTCTTCAACAAGACGCACCTGCAGCACGAGTTTGTCGCCAGCAACAACAACAGCGTGCTGGACACGACCATTCTGTACAAGGAGCACGTGTGCCTGTCGCAGTCGTCGTCGTCGAGCTCGGCGGTGGCTTCGTCCACGAGCAGCGCCTCGGCCAGCGCCAGCGGTATTGTCAGTGCGTCGGCCAGCAGCGTGAGTGCGTCTGCTTCGGCTTCCGCCAGCGGCTCCGTCAGCGGCTCTGCCAGCGCGTCGGCCTCTGGTTCTGCCTCTGGCTCGGCTTCCGCGGGTGCCTCCTCCACCTCCCTCTCTTCCATTGCCGACTGTGAGACCACGTCGGTGTCGGGCTCGGCCTCCGCGTCTGCCTCTGCGTCTGTTTCGGCCAGTGGCTCCGCCGTCATGTCTGGCTCAGCGTCCGCCTCGGCCAGCGGCTCTGCCACTGTCTCGGAGTCTGCCACCGTGTCTGGCTCCGCCACTGTCTCGGGCTCCGCCTCGGCCAGCGGCTCCGCCGTCGCCTCCTCCTCCTACACCACCTCCACCATCCTGTCCACCCACACCTACACCATCACCTCCTGCGCGCCCAGCGTCACCAACTGCCCTGTCGGCCATTTGACGACTGAGGTGGTCACTCTGTACACCACTTGGTGCCCCGTGACGGCGACGGAGAAGACGGGCACGGAGGCGGCGACGGGCACCGCCAAGTCGACGGGCGCGGTCAAGACCACCCAGCCTGGCGGTGTTTCCTCGTCCGTCCCCACGGGCGGCTACACCAACTCGACCGGTAGCACTGGCTCTGGCTCGGGCTCTGGTTCAGGCAGCGGCAGCGGTTCCGGCTCGGGCTCGGGTAGTGGTTCGGGCTCTGGTTCGGGCTCCGGCTCGGGTAGCGGCTCCGGTAGCGGCAGCGGCTCTGGCAACAGCACCAGCTCCGGCAGCGGCAGCACCGTCGTCACGGCCGGCTCGGCTAACATTGCCGCCAGCGCTGCCAGCGTCCTGTTGGCCGTCGTGGCCGGTGTTGTTGCTCTGCTGTAAACAGCTACTCGTCACATGATTGTTATCTTTGGAGAAGGATTGTGTAATAGTCTGTCTATTGTACGAATAAAAAAGCGTTGGAGTTGTATCTATTTTGCCGTTTGTGACGCTTCCTCGTTGTTCATGCCGAACATGTTTGTCTTGTGACCAGCTCGCTAGTCCAGTCTGCCTGCTACGCGGGGGACCTAATGAGCAAACCGGAAGTCCAGGCGCTTGTTGCCCTCGTCCGTGGTCGTCGCGAGGTAGTTTAGGCGCTCCTGCTCGGTCATGCCGTTCCAGATGCGGTCGCGGTAGCGGTTGCGGCGGATGTAGTACACCTTGGCGAAGCCGTACACCACAAAGTTGAGTGCCAGGATGCCCAGCAACACCTTGTTGCCCCGGCGGTACAGCGGAGAATCGTCGGTGCGGTAGATCTGCGCCGAGATAATGCCCGACAGCTGCACAAACATGTTGTAGGCGGCGGCGGACACCGTGCGCGAGCGGACCGTGTTGGAGTTGCGGCTGTTCCAGGCGACCTGGATGGGGTGCGCGTAGGGCTGGCTCAAAAACAAAGTCATGACGGCGTAGACCACCCACTTGTTGCTGGTGCTGGAGTAGGCGACCTCGAGCCAGATCAAGAACGGCAGGGCCCAGAACTGGGCAAAGACGGCGGAGAAGGCGAGCTGGTTGGACCACTCGGAGAAGGCGGCCAACAAGAACATGGTGATGACTATCAATTAGCAGGGTGTAGCATAAGAAGAGGAGAAGGGTGGGGGGGGGGGGGACGTACTGGACAACACGTTGAGAGGGATGGCGAGCAGGTTGACTTGGAACGTCGTAAAACCGAGGCCGCGCAGCGACAAGGTCAGGTAGCTGCCGGGCGGGCTCGTCGGGATCTCAAACAGCATACCAATCATGTAGAGGGGCCTGAAGGTCAGCAAGCACTCTTGAAAGATAAAAAGAAAATTATCGCAGCCGAAACGTACCATAAGTCGTAATCACACAGACTCTTCCACAGCAGCTTGGGCGTCACCGGCTGCCGGTTGTGCATCCCACTTTTGCTGGGGTCGTCCCTCAAAATCCGGTTCACCATGATCGTCTCCTCGCGCGGGGTGAACCAACCGTTTTTGCCCCGGAACCAGCTGGCCGTCTGGCAAGGGCCCGCAGGCATCAACACAAACGCGAACAGGCCGGCCACAAGGGTGATGAGGCCCTCAATCAGGAACAACCACCGCCATCCGGCCAGCCCGTGCACGCCGCGCAGGTGCAGGATGCCGTAGGCCAGAATGTCTGCGATAATCTCGCCGGCTGTGTCCATGCCCCAGAACCAGCTGAGCCGGAGAGCCATTTCGGAGTGCTTGTAAAAGTAGGACAGGTACAGGATGACGTCGGGGATGAATCCACCTTGTAGAATGCCCAGAAGGGCGCGCGTAGCCAAGAAGGAGCCCCGGCCCTTGAGCCAGAACTGCGAGCCGGCCACCACACTCCACAGGCACATCTGCATCGGGATCCAGCGGTCGGGCCCCATCCACTTGGACACGAGCTGCGAGGGGATCTCGGCGACGAGGAACGAGATGAGACGGACCGTCGTTCCGAGGTTGTAGTCTGGTCGTCAGTGGTGGGGCATCAATAAAAGGGGTTGGTGATTTGCCTACCATTGGTAGTGAGGTTGAGGTCCGTCAGGAAATCGTCCGACAGAGCCTGCCCCAAGTTGGACCGGTCCAGCTCCAGCGAGATGAACATGATGCATGTAAAGCTCATGATGCGCAAGTCGATCTTGCGGAGGAGGGCATACTCCTCGCCCCACGTCCACCGCGCGTTGGAGTCAAATCTCTTTGTGTTTTCCCTGGGGGGTCGCATTAGCGAACGAAATATTATCAACATCATGGAGGCAGTGGTTGGTACCAATTCTCTGGCGGTTGGTACTTGTCGGCCGTGTCCGGGTCGTCAAAGACGCTGGGCAGCGTGGCAATGTTCTCCGGGTCGTAGCCCCGGCCCTTGCGCCGCTGCCACCAGAACCGCCGCTCGTTGGCCGCGTCGCCCAGCGGCGGGGCGGGGGTGTCCAGCGACGACGACACGGACGTGGTCGTCGTCGAGACATTCTTCTTGTCCCAGTGAATGGGTCGCGCGAATGCGGTAGACATGTTGGCGGTGTAGTAATAAAAATGGTTCCCGTTGCGGGATGTGTCTGATAGCCACTGTTTTCTCGTCTTTTCTTCCAGGTCAATCTATACTTGGGATCACCCCCCATTATGTATCTCTCCCAAAGCTTCACCCACATCTGGATTCCATCATCCAATTGATCACCAATTGTCGGCCGGCTGTTTATCCTCCGTTTTCCCCGTTCGCCCTCCCACTTACTCGCTCGCCATTCCCAGCGGAAGCATTCAGTCGATGCTTGGATGCAATGACGGTATGCGAGAATGTAGTTTCGGGCTCTGTTTTTGCTGTGTTCTGGTCCTGGGGTTGCACCCGCGCCGATGGTATCATTGGTCTGCCAAATCACATCGCGGCCCCGGGTGCCATCAAACCGCAGGAATGGCATCCACCCCTGTTGAAGACTGACCGATGTCAACGACGAGATCCGTGGAAGAAGCCTCCCCACGTTGTGCAATTGGGTTGTTCTGTCTATTTGTTCGGGGCGTATTTTGAGGGTGCATTTGTTGATTCCCAACTTACACTGCCGATCTTGCCAATTGGAGGAGGCCCCCGATGTTTTTGCGGAGCCCAGCCTTGATCCCGTTTTGTATCACCACTGGCTGTGCAGGACGCGCCATGACAGGACCCCGTCAGCGGATTGCGTCTTTGGTGATTTTGGCATTGCCCATTTTCGGTGCCCTTTTGCCAATTGAAAATTCCCCCATTGGCCCCCAATTCAATGCACATCCAAAAACAAACTCAATCGGTGCACGGCCGCATCGGTGCCGACGCCCTGAATTGGTGAGGACCTTCTTATTTGGGAAAAATGATAAAAATAATACAGAAGAGCCTAGACAGGCCAGCCAAGACAGACCAGCCAAGACAGAACGCCGCTGCCGGAGGCCAAGACGGCCACAAAGCTTAACATGCTTGGATTTCTCCAAATAGAAAGCAAAGGTAGCGACAAGAGGCCATCTGGACTATCGGAAAAGCATAAAAGCTTAACAGGCCAAGTGGACTTAAGGAGGGAGCCGGAAATAACAACCATCAGCGAATACACACAATTCGCACCGCAATGGCGTCTTCACTATGCCGTGTACCCGGAACATATGCACTCCGTATAAGCTTGTATAAGCTTAGTATAAACGAACACGACTCCACGCACACTGCGTATATCGGAGACTGTGTCCATGCCTCTCCGGCCGTTTACAAGAGCCGCATGTTTTTTTGTGTTTTTTTTTTCGTGGGATGTTGTTCTTTCTGATCGAACAACCAAATTCTGCTCCGTCAGGACTCTCAATGGCTCCAGCACCGGCCCATCCTCCTTCAAGCCACCCGTGCACGCCATTCGACACCTCGTTCATCGTCGTGGCATCCCGGTTCGACCCACCTCCTCGGGTCGGTGGCACGTGCAGGCACGCGTGGGTAGGGCCTTTCGCTCCTTGGTCTCTCCAGCCCCGCGGAGCTCGGGAGGAAGGAAGGCGCACGGATTGGGATGAAAAGAACACAGCGGCATGGAGATCGGCACTGTGCAGCTCGTCATGTACGTGCGTCCGGAAGGTGCTGTCGTTCCACACCCATTGGAACAGGGCTCGGACACCGGATGAGCCTGTGGAGAGTGAGCCAAACTGTCACAATTTACAGGTTACATCGTCCTGGGGGAACCTCCGCAGATGACAATGTTGTATGGTGCTTTCCGCCCAGGCTCCAGGTGGCTGTCGTCCCGATAATGAGACAGCACGCGCAGTTCTGGCAGCTCGGGGATCTCGCGGGCCCAGGATGGGCACCGCATCGGCGTCCAGGGCACCGGCGTGCCGTGCCTGTTTTCTTCGATGGTGCCATTGCGGCGCAGCCTGAGCTTAAGGCACCGGTTGAAAGCTTCCTCGAGAGCGACAACCAGCCGCGCCATCACGGCCAGGCGCTCGGCCACCTCGTGTTCCGTCCAGGGCTGCCCCATGTCCGGGTCGATGTAGTCATCGTGCGACGTCATCGTGCGCGGGTCGGCGATGCGGTCTATGGCCCACTCCGGCTCCGGTCGATAAAAAATGTACTTGGTGGCGGATCGAATCATGTGGTCGTTGCCGGTGCAGATGGCCTCGTAGAGCCGGAAGAAGGCGCGCTGCAGCGTGTCGCGGCGCCGCCACAGCGGCAGGTCGCGCTGGACGTCGGCGTCGCGGTCGTAGCGCGCCACCACTGCGTCGTTGTCAGCCAACAGAACGCGCGGAGGCGGCGGCAGCGGGCCGCACGGCCAGTAGCGCGGGAACGGCCACAGCGGCCAACGCGCACGAAGCCGAACCTGTGATGGAACTGAACGAGTCCAAAAAAGAGCTGCATCGTTCGAGATCGTGAATGTTGTCTGGGTGAGTGTATGTCTTGTGAAAGTCTATCAAGTGATAAGAACGCAAGCTCAAGAACGTTGGGCGGCTTCAAGAGATGTCGGCCTCCCTAGTCACGTGCTGACTTTTTTTCTTATGAATAACCCAACTACCAGTACGGAGTACTACTCTGGCGTTGTGTTTCGTTGCACGTTAACGTGATAGTCAAAACCATTGGGCATACAGGAATTGGTGGATTTGACATTGCCAACTCTCTTCACAATGGTGACGAGGGATATGGCGTACGTCGAGCTAGTTGCACGAAATAAAACTTTGAACAACAATTGCACCCACGACAAACAGGCACGTCACTTGTTTTAAAAAAAAGTTGCATGATTTTTTTCGTTGTTGTTTTTTTAAAAAAGAAGAGTAAAACAAATTAGATTTATTTTTAAAAAAATATCAAGCACTAATTCAATTAATACGCTTCTTATTGTCATTTACATTTTACCTATTGTTTACCTTTCATCTACCACCTACACCCGCACGAAGCCCGTCTCGTTGACACCCGCGTACTTGCGGAAGGCCTTGGGTGCTGTTCCGCTCGTCATGGTGCACTGCCACATCAGCCGCTTTTTCGCGTCGTCGACTGTCGCCTCCTTTTGGTACTGTGCCAGCTGGCCCGTAATGCTGTGCATGACGCCGCGGTTGTGGAACACGACCAGGTCACCTTCTTGCCACCGGTGCGCGTAAATGTGGCCGGCCTGCCAGATGCGGCGCTGCATCGCGTAGACCGTGGCTCGGACCTGCTCGACATCGTCCATGACCGTAACGGCGCCCGTGACCGGATCGCGTGTTGTCAGCTTGTACACACAGCAGCCGTGGACCTGCAAGAATGGGCGGTCGCTGCCGGGGTTGCGCCAGACCATCTACACACGGAAAGTTAGTAAAGAAAAACACACCCGCTGCAATTTTATCTGCCTCCACGCCGAGCAACTTACCGGATGCTCTGCCACCTTATCCCAGGACCACGGTGACATGTCCTCGGCCTTGGTCTCCCGTCCCATCGTCGGGATCGTCATGCCGTCTTCGGTCGCCTTGCAGTGCCGGATGAACTCGTATGCTTGCGGCGCGTACGTCACCGTCGTGTTGAGCGCAAATTCTTGCTGCTCGGGCGTCAGCAGCTCGAATGCCCGGGCACCCGAGAAAAAGGCCGTGGCGCCCGCCGCAATCTGTTCTTCACTGCCGTCGGGGAAGGACAGTGTCTGATCCGGCAGCTGTGGCACTTGCACCGCGTGCAGGATCGTCACCTCGCCGGGCAGCCGCTCGTAAAACGGCGTGTCCATGTGCCACCGGTACGGCCGGGTGTACCCGGCGGCCAGCTTTTCCGGGGACAGCGGCTCCTCATGAAACGTCGTGTGGTCCAAGTGCACAATCTCGAGCTCAGGGATACCTTTGTAGTCCTTGAACGTGCCACTCCCGATGATGCCCACTTGCGGTGCGCACGGCAGCCGCCCCGCCTTGTACGCCGACAGAATGTTGCGCGGATCGCTCACGGCCTTTTCACCTGCCGAGTGGATGTCCGACGTCGTCGGGTCAAACAGGCGTGCGAGCGCCGGCAGCGCCGTGGGGTCGACGCCCGTCTGGTTGCGCAGCACAATCACCTGGTTCTCAAACAACGCCTGGCGGAGCGTGTCCTTGTCGGCGTCCGTCAGCGTGGCCAAGTCCAGGACCGGCGGGCCCGCAGCGGGCAGGTGCACCTCGGCACCAATGGACGACTGCCGACGGATGTCCGCCGGCAGCGGCTCAAACCAGAGGCCAGACTCGTTGCGGCTGGGCATTGCGAGAGTGTGGGAGGCTAAGAGGAGGGGATGGTTGAATGTGGTCAGGTGAGAATGTGATGTATGTAAGATTCGAGATATTGTGTGAATTATTGGTGAGACTTAAATCACAAGATCAACTTTTCCTGGAAGATCTGGGAATGATGCCGTCTAAATATTCCGTGTCCGTTCACTGCGTCTCCGTCGGTGTCAACAAATACAACGTGTTGGGCGGGCGGGTGACCAGGACTGCCCCGCGCTTACACCGACTGATCGCTGCGCATTCTTTTATTGTTTCGTGTTACGGAGGACTACGCGTACAACCATGCAAATCCAACAAAAAAGCAGGATAGGGCACCTCGGAGACACTGCAGACGCAGCGGGTGAGTTGGGCTGCTATCCCACTGCATGGGATCTGTGTATGTGCGGGCGGGTGGATTTGGCTCGCCCGCACTAATAGTTGTGGGTGCAGAGAAACGCAAGGACGACAAACATATTTGTGTCAGAAAAACACAATTCTGGGAGACATACAATGTCTGACTTGTTGTTTTACGTTCTATTTGTATTAGTTGGCCGTTCTTTCCTTTCGTTTATTTTCTGTTGGATTTTTTGTGCGTGCCTAGTGAAGTAATACTTAAATTGCGTCGATTTCCTCCAACATCCATGCTTCTTCCTCGTTCCATTTTGACTCGAAGAATTCTTCCTAAACATTGATCATTATCCCATCTCTTTTTATTTCCTTTTTTATTACTTTTTGTCACAAAAAAACAAGCCCTCTTTTCAAAAAAACATCGCTACCGGCATTATGGGTTCCGTTGGTATCGAGGTCCATCCCATCCCCAAGCCCTTCGACGGCTCGGATATTGACTTTGGTGCTGAGATCACTGGTATCAACGCAGAGAATTTAGACGGTGAGCACGGACAAAAACTCTATAGTAACAGGAGCAATACTAACTTCCCAGACCACTCCTTTGAGATCATCCGCTCGGCTCTCTACGAGCACAGCGTCGTCGTCCTCAAGAACCAGGCTGGGCTGTCGTCGGCCGCCCAGTTCGAGCTGACCCGCCGCTTCGACCCCGCGGCCTCGGGCCTTTACAGCCACGGCACCAACATTGATAAGCGCAGCGTACTGCACAAGGACTTGACCACGGTGCCTAGCCTGCCCCAGGTGCAGGTCATTGGGCACGGGCACGTGCCGGCCTACGAGGGCTTGACGGACCTGCAGCTGACGCACCCGCATCACCGCACCTTCCACAAGCACCCGATCCCTCTGGAAGACGACCATGACTTGACCCACTTTTACCGGTGGCACATTGACTCGGCCATGTATGCACTGGACCCGCCGCGTGTTACGTCGCTGTTCGCGGCGCGCGTACCCAAGGGCCGGCGGCAGACGGTGCGGTACGACGATGGCAGCGGCGAGACGCTGGATGTGCCGTTAGGCACGACGGCCTTTGTGAGCGGGTGTCGCATGTACGACCTCTTGTCCGACGAAGACAAGGCGTGGGTCCGCGACAGCTGGGTCGAATACGCGGCGCATCCGTACATCTGGATGAGCCAGTGCAAGGCGCGGTCCAACGGGCTGGGCCTGTTCTCAGATGGCCTGGAGTTGAGCCAGGACAAACTGCCACCCGTCGAAGAGGCCAAAGTGCGGCGGTACCCCATGGTGTGGAAGAACCCAGAGACAGGCCGGCTGGCGCTGATGGTGTACCCGACACCCGTGCGCAAGATTGTCAAGGGCGACGGCACAGTGGTCGACGACCTCAAGGAAGTGCGCGAGACGCTGTACCGGCTGCAACGGCCGGCCATCAGCCCACAGTTTGTGTACCCACACGACTGGGCCGAGGGCGACCTGGTGCTGTTCCACAACCACGGCGTGATGCATTCGATTGTAGGCGCCTTTGCCGAGGGCGAGGTGCGCCTCTTCCGGCAGTGCAACATGGCCGCGAGCGAGCCGCCGCGTGGGCCGTAATCAAAAGACAATGTGAGATAAACCAAAAAGACAAATAAATGAGATAAAATAATACACAAAATGCACAAAATGCACCACATCCCCTACTCCCTTCCCAATGCCCGTTTGTATGCCGTCAAGGCAGCATCCCGCGCCTCTTTGTGGTTGACGATCGGCTCGGGATAACCAGCTGCCCTTGCTTCATCCTTCGCACCGCGTGCATACGGCTCATGGATGGCATTGTTGTCCTCGATCTCGCGAAGCTCGGGCACCCACTGCCGGATGTACACCCCCTCCGGATCGAACCGGTCGCTCTGCCGCGTCGGGTTGAACACCCGAAAGTACGGCTGCGGGTCCACGCCCACGCTCGCCGAAAAGCCCCACCCGCCGACGTTGCTTGCCAGGTCCCCATCCACCAGGTGCCGCATGAACCACTGCTCGCCGCGGCGCCAGTCTAACAACAAATCTTTGGACAGGAACGATGCCACCACCATGCGGCTGCGGTTGTGCATCCACCCCTCGTGTAGCAGCTGCCGCATCGCCGCGTCGACCAACGGGTAGCCGGTGCGGCCGGCCGTCCACGCCTCGAACTTGGCGTCGTCGGCGTCCACGGCCCACTCGAGGTTGGAGTAGGCCGGCTTGAACGGCTTGTTCATGGCAATGTGCGGCCAGCCGACGAGGACGTGCTTGTAGAAATCGCGCCAAGCGACCTCGCTGACCCACACACGAAACCCGTCGCTGCCACCGTTGAGGGAGGAGGCACCGGCGCGGTCGCTGGCGGTCTGGACGACAGTGCGGGCGCTGATGGCGCCGGTGGCCAGGTAGGGCGAAAGGGCAGACGTGGCCTCAGCAGATGGCAAGTCGCGATCGCGGGCGTAGCTGTTCAAGCGGGCCTCGCAGAAGCGTTCTAGACGGGCCGTGGCCTCTTGTTCGCCGGCGGGCCACATCTCGCGGAAGCGGGTGGCCTCCTCGTGGCTCGCCAGCTGTTTTCCTTCAGGTGCATCGGGTATGGCACAGTCGAAAAGCTCTTTCGGGAGATCTTTGCTGACCTTATCGGAAACTTTGTCAGGCGCATCCACAAGGTCGATCACGTCCTCGTGGTCGTGGATGTGCTGCTTCCAGGCGCGAAACCATGGCGTGTACACGGCATACGTGCGTCCACTGCCGCTGACAAATTGGCCGGGAGGAACGACACAGGTGTCGTGGACGACCGTCACAGACTTTCCTTCCGAGGCACCCAGTCTTAACAGACGCGTCTCGCGCCGCAGCTCGTCGACTTCGTACTCGAGGTTGGCAAACAGGTGCTGTGAACCCCAAGCGTCCATCTTGTCGAGAATGCGCCGAGGCATTTGCCGGCGGTCGTCGACTGTCTCGATCCACAGAGGAATGTTGAGCTTCGCCAGGTCTTTCTTCAACACGGCCAGCGTACGTAGCACGAGGTCGACGCGCACCGGCGCCGTGTTGTGGGCCTCCCAGTCTTGCGGGCTGATGGTGTAGAGACCAATGAGAGGGACATTGGTCTCGTGTGCCAGGGCTGCAGCCTCGGATAGAGCCCGGTTGTCGTGCGTGCGCAGATCTGACTTGAACCAGTGGACGACGGGTTTCTTTCCGCTTGGGGGCTCGACCTGGGCCATTTGCGTGGCAGTCTCCTCGATGGCAGTATCCAGCGCCTGCATCGGCGTCGTCAGGTCGCCATTGGCATACGCCAGCGCGCGCGCCGTCGACATTTCAGCCGGGTAGTATTGTCGGAGGACGACGCCATTCTGGTCACCGGCGGCGGATTGAGGATGTGGTTGGGTCAGGGGGTTTGTCGAGCTGGTCGCGTTGGTCGCGTTGGTCGTTCTTGCTGTTTTGGTCG
Source organism: Sporothrix inflata (assembly GCA_021396225.1). NCBI lineage: Eukaryota > Fungi > Ascomycota > Sordariomycetes > Ophiostomatales > Ophiostomataceae > Sporothrix > Sporothrix inflata. The sequence goes on from WNYF01000177.1 coordinate 23,252, forward strand.
TTTTGGCCTTTTTGGAGCTGCTGCCGTTTTGGCCAATTGTGTTTCCACGACGGGAAGGAGCATCCACACTGGAGGCGCTGCTGCTGCTGGACGCTGTGCGCTTGGGTCGGGGCATGGTGGGCAATTGGACAAAGACGGCGGAAACGGCGGACAAGGGCTGCGGGCGTCGGTAGATGGTTCGAAAAACAATGAACATGGATGTAAACAAATATGCTCGGTTTAGAAAGAAAGACAGGTGAAGATGGGGGGGAAATCCGAAAGTGTTGGGGCGCGACTGCCTTTACGGCCCTTTGACGAGCTGCGCGCGATCGCGCCTGCCCTTCCTGTGATCGGGACAACGTCATGAAGCTACAGAGATCGATCGACCCCATCGGACGCTAAACCGTAGTGGGGTCCAGACCTTGCAGCGAGCTTTGTGTGGGGGGCGTTGGTGGGCAGGCGCTAAACTTTCAACGAATGCCGAGCTGATGGAGCTTGGAAGAGGCAGCTCTGTTTAATCGTTTCAAATGAGCAAAGCTTCCAGAGCCAAGCGATTATCTGTGTTGTGCTCCTTGGCGTGTGTCTGGTACCTTCAATTGTGTCGTAAAACTGTCTGTTGTTTGGATATGGGTGTGTCTCAACATCGTTGCATCGGGGCAGATATTAGTGCCTGTCGCAGTTTCCTTTCACGATCCCATCGTCGCTCCTTCCCCTAGTTAATAAAGCAACTGCTGTTGTTTACAACCACAAATAGGGAATCCAAAAACCTCCTCATCTTTACAAAAACTATTACGACATACAAACATACAAGCATACCAATATGATCGACGTATTTACCGTCTAGCAACCTTTTGACATCAATTGATACAGAGCTACAGTGCCTCCAACTCTCACACCCCGTCACACCGATCCGCCAAACCAGCCTGTAGTCTACAATGCCTGGACTTCTTCTCACCGGTCCTCACGAGGCACATCCCATCCAGGAAAACGCCACCCAGAACAACTCCTTTCCGACCCATCCCACCCAGACCCATCCCATTCCAAGCAATCCCTATTATGCAACCCACCCCTTCGCGACCAATCCCATACAGAACAACCTCTTTCCAGGTCAACCCATCCAGACCCATCCGATACAGAACTATCCCGTCCAAAGCTATCCTATTCAGAGCTATCCAATCCAAAGCTATCCAATCCAAAGCTATCCCATCCAGAGCTATCCCATCCAAAGCTATCCCATCCAAAGCTATCCCATCCAGAGCTATCCCATCCAGACCCATCCCATCCAGACCCTTCCCATCCAGACCCATCCCATCCAGACCCTTCCCATCCAGACCCATCCCATCCAGACCCATCCCATTCCAAACAACCCCTATTGTCCAACCCATCCCATCCACACCTATCCCACCCAAACCAGAACGAATCATGATACATCTACGGATGAACAAATCATCCAGGCAATTGAGTTCTACCGCAAGGCCTGGCCTCCCTCCATCCCTCCACACAAATTGGGCGACTCGGGAAAGATCGCGGAGTATGTGCTTCATTTACAAAATACAGCGCCGTACAAGAGGCATGTCGATCTGATCAACGATCTTGAGGAACTTCATCTCGGAACGGCACGGGCCTACAATGACCTGGAGACGGACTTCACCTTGCACCAACCTTTTTCCACGTTGCAATACAACATAGAAGCGAAACTCAGACTGAAGCTGGCCGAGTTACTCGCGATACTCGAAATGTATCATAGCATAGGCCAATGCTTGCGCTACGCAACTGAGCTTGGTCCTGAAGACCAAATCAGCACCGATGGCCTCAAACAAGAAGCATTCAGGAGAATGGACAAGGGGGTGGAAATGGCTCTACAACGGGTGTGTGCCCTTGAGGGCAGCTTTCACACAATTCTTGGCAGCGTCACTGACGACGTCCGGCGGCGCCGCATGGTGCCATCCGGTTTGCATCCCTTGATACGAAATCACAACCACATCAAGGGCATCATTACTGCGCACATGGAAAAGAACGCAATCGACTTTGAAGACAGACGCCAAAACGTCGAAGCATCTTTGCAAAAGAGACGCTACCATGACGCCCACAAAATCACAATGGGCGGCCTTTTCCCTCACCGGTTCAAGATGTGGTGTGCCATCAGCGGGGCCGCATACGATGCCGCGGTCGTCCGCAAGGCGTACTTTGTGAACCCCCGTATCCACGAGGCCCAGGCACAGCAGATCTTTGGAGAGAGGCGGGACGTAGTCGGCCATACAGGCGACCTCCGAAACGTTCTGATGGTCCACTACGCATATGCACAACTGCTAGACAAAGGGGCCCTGAGCATCGTGCCCGCGGAGGGCAGTCAGACCGAATTCGTGATCGTAGTGATCGACGAGGATGCCAAGAATACACTACAGAGCCTAGGCCTCCCCAAGGCCCGGGACATCCACGGAAGCCGGCTCGTGTTCCACACCAAGCCCCGGCCGGATCCCAAGTACGTCTTCTTCAAGTACGCCATGGACCTTTTGCGTTACAAGACAAGGGCTACGACGAGCCTCGTTTTACCCAAAAGCGCCGGGCAGCTATGGATAACGTCGGGACTGGATGAGGCGCTAACTACTCTGGTGTACCTTTCCCACCGGGTTGGCTACTTGAGCCTCCTCGAGGCGGCCGAGTTCTGGGGCGTTGCCGCGGGAGGCTTCTTAAAGGATTGGGTACCAACGGTCACCAGGGTCACTGCTCACATAATATGGCTCGCCCTGATCCAGTATCCCCTCCTGGCGTCGGACGACGGCGCCCGTGTGGCATGGTCTGTTGAACAACGCCAACGCAAATATTCCGACCTCAATGCCGGTGTCGCATTGCTCTCCCTGGCCAACGCAGACGCCGCCGCGGACAAGACGGATGGCAATAACGACACCAACACGGAGCCTCCGGCGAAGCCCGGAGCTTCAGGCGAAACCCGAAACAGAAGAAGCATCTGCGGAGCAAGGTTATGTACTTGTACCTCGTTCAATTCAGAGCGATGCAGCTTGCGCGAATAGTGAGGACGGACTGGACCAGATGGAAATTTCCACGGGGAATGGCAGTGGCTGATGGTTTCTGTCCCTCACGGTCGGCATGGCTGGCCGCATATTGATGCCATCTTGGAGACTTTGACGGCGGTGTTTTTGAAGCCTGTCGGTTAATGGTGGACTATGAAGTACATCATACAAATATTAGATACACAATAAGATTAGAAAGTACCTTTGATTCCAAAGAGCCGTCAAGGGCCTGTTTTTGACTGTGGAGTAGTGCCCGTGTTAGTGGGTGTCTGACTTCACCCTTGTATTTTTAGGTGCCGGACAGTCCTCAGCGAGACCTATGCCAGTCAGATTTAGATGCTTCCAAATCCACACAATGCAGTGATTCTTTGCTTTGACGGCCCGGAAACTTTTCCCAGTGTCCCAGCACCCCAGTTTACAGATATTTGGATAAAAGGAGTCCGACTAACGTCGTATCCATACGGTAGATCTTGACCCTCCGATCTCTTCAGCGGCGGTGAGCTCTAGCATGGAATCACGGTATTGCAGCTACAGAAGCTCTAAGCTCCAACTTTCTGGGGTTTCTCAAAATATTTTGTGTACATCTTCACAGTTGAGCGTAGATAAAATCAATAGACCATCATCGAACGTCAACAGTTGAATTTTAGAGATACACAGCACCACATCCACCACCATGACCACTCCCCAATACGACACCATCGTCATCGGCGCCGGCTTGAGCGGCATCACGGCCCTCTGGAAGGCCACCCAGCTCGGCCACGCGACCGTCTGCCTCGAGGCTGGCAGCGATGTCGGCGGCGTCTGGTACTGGAACCGCTACCCGGGTGCGCGGACCGACAGCGAGGGCACCGTGTACAACCTCAACTTTGCGCCCGACTTGAAAGAGCTGTGGAACTTTCGGGAGCGGTATCCGACGCAGGCGGCGCTCCAGCAGTACATGGGTCGTGTCGTCGACCACTTTGATTTGCGCAAGCACATCCAGTTCAACGCGTACGTGCAGGCGTGCCACTATGATGACACTCAGAACATATGGACGGTCACCACCAAGGACGGCCGGACGAAAACGGCCCGCTACGTGATCGCGGCGTCCGGGCCGCTGTCGATTGCAAAGACCATCCCCTTCCCCGGCCTCGCCTCCTTTCAGGGCGAATGGTACCAGACGTCGGCGTGGCCCAAGGGCAAGACGGCCGCCGACTTCCGAGGGAAACGTGTCGCCATTGTCGGCACGGGCGCCTCGGGCGTGCAGCTGCTGCCCAAGCTGGCCCTCGTCGCTGACCAAGTCGTCGTCGTCCAGCGCACGCCCAACTACGTGATCCCGGCGCGCAACGCCTGCTTCGACGACGACGAGGCCGCCGACCTGCGCGCCCACTTTGAGGACAACTGGCGCCTGGCCCACGGCAACGAGTTTGGCATGGCGATGCGGCCGACGGGCAAGACGCTGGACGCCATGGGCGGCGACGAGCGGGCGATCCGGCAGCTGCTCGACAAGAGCTGGGAGGCGGGCGGGTTCCACGTCCCCTTTGAAAGCTTTGACGACGTGTTTATGAATCCTGCCTCAAACGCAGTCGTGTCCGAGTACGTGCGCAACAAGATCCGCGCCGTCGTCAACGATCCAGTGGTGGCCGAGACGCTGGTGCCCAAATACCCGTTCCTGGCGAAACGCCCACCGTCGGGCCACGGCTACTACGAGGCCTTCAACCGGCCCAATGTGACGCTTGTCGACATTTCCGGCGAGGGTGGCGGCATTGGCGTGTACGAGAAGGGCGTCCGCAACGTCAAGACGGGCGAGGAGCACGAGGTTGACGTGGTCCTGTTTGCCCTCGGCTTCGACGCCGGCACGGGTGCGTTGGCGGCCATGGACGTGCGCGGCAGCGCGGGCGTCTCCCTCAGAGACACCTGGGGCGCTGCTGGCAAGGACGACCTGCAGACGTTTGCCGGCGCGCTCGTGCCCGGGTTTCCGAATTTGTTCATGGTCTGCGGCCCCCACGTGCCTTTTGGGAACATGCCCATTGTGATCGAGGACGCCGTCAAGTGGATCGGGCAGTGCCTGGCGCACATGGGGGCGAATAAATTCAATCGTGTCGACGCGAAAAAGGACGCCGCCGCGGCCTACACGGCCGAGCTGCACAGCGTGTTTGACATGACGCTCTTTGCGGCGGATGCCAAGCAGCACGGCGCGTGGTTCACGGGCTCCAACATCCCCGGAAAAGCGGCGCAGGCACTCTTTTACTTTGGCGGGCTGACGGGCTGGCGACGGTGGCTGGACGGGGAGACAACGGGCGATGCATGGCCGAGCATGGTTTTTGCGAAGGTGTAGGCTGTCGCTGTGAAGTTAGATTGAAGACAGTTGGTGAATCGAATGAATCCTTGCCGTGATACCTGACCCAGCGTTTCATTATCAGATGAAGATGAATCGATCTCAAGATGGAGGGTACGGGGAATAGGGAAAAGCAGGGGGACGCCGGGAAGGAGCGACCAGCAGAAAGTGGGTAGCTCAAATTGTCAGTACGCGTCACCCCTACGCGGTCCGACTCCACCACCATTCAACGGCGGGCATCCACACCCGTCGCTAGCATCGCTAGCACCACACTGTTTTTGCAACAACACCTGCGGCAACGTACAACGCCGCATACCCGTCTTTGCATCCCCGCTTGCATACGACAGGTTTGTGCTGTATGTTTGCGTGGCATGTCGGGCAACAGAGTTTGCTTTCGATCGATGCAGCTTCTTAAAATGAGCCAAGTCGAGATGTCCAATATGACACCATCTGTGCACCTTTTTGTGCCATAGCAGCACCGGCCACAAAATCAACGACATGACTCGATTACCACCTTTTGTCAATGTGCTGCCCTCAGCCTTGGCCACGATCTTCCTTCTGGCTGTTTGTTTCACAACGGTAGTCGCCGACGCCCCCTTCAACACCGACCTCAATGCCTACCAGGATGGCGCCCTCGGCAGCGAGCCGAATCAGACTTTCCACTCAGCGCCGCTCGTCGTCGGTCCGCGGTACCAGATCAACACGTTCGACCCCAAGAAGATCGATGCCTCAACCGACAGTGCCTACATGTTCATGGCCGGGCGTTTCCCGGGCGTCGGCTGGGGCCCGAGCATTGTGTCGTCGCGCGACCTGAGTCTAGTGTGGGCCGACCAGCACTACGGCGGCCTGGCCCAAGCGACCAACACCTACATGTTCAAAGGCGAGCGCGTGCTCATTGTGTTTGTCGACGACGCCGTGCGCATCATCTCGCAATCCTACCAAGAGCTGTACGCCGTCAAGCCCGTCGGCAACTACAGCCACTGGCACCCGGACTCGCACGAGGCGGGGCTGACGGCCGACGACACTGTGCTCACGATAGTCTGTCCCAACTGGGAGGTCGACCTGACGGCCGTGGGCGGGCCGGCGACGGGCAAGTACGTGGCCAACTGCCTGGTGCAGGAGATTGACCCGGTCACCAACGACCTGCTGTTTGAGTGGACGACGCTCGACTACTTCAAGGTGACGGACAGCGTGTGGGACTACCACGGCGAGGGCGTCTGGGACTTTGCGCACATGAACAGCGTCGAGAAGACGCCCGAGGGGAACTTTTTGATCAGCTACCGCCACCTCAGCGCGATTGTGCTCGTCGACGGCCGCACTAACGCGGTGCTCTGGGTCATGGGCGGCAAGCGCAACCAGTTTACGGATGTCACCAAGACAAGAACAGGGCGCGACGGATCCGCCACGTTTGGCTGGCAGCACAACCCGCGGCTCACGGGCACAAACCGTTTTACGTTTTTCGACAACCACCGGCTCGACAATGGGCACTGCGTGCCCGGCTCGGGTGTCTGCTCGCGTGGCCTCGAGGTCGAGTTCGACCCGGTCGCCAAGACGGTGTGGCTGCTCGACGAATGGCCGCACCCGCAGGGGCTCGTGTCGGCCTCGCGCGGCAGCACGCAGAGGACAGCCGCGGGCAACGTGCTGATCGCCTGGGGCCAGAACCCCAGCTTTGTCGAGTACACGGCCGGCGGCGCACTCGCCATGGACGTCCAGCGCGGGCAGGTGCTGACGATCGACCACGGCATCGAGCCGATTGTGGCCTACCGCGTGGCCAAGGGGCCCTGGGTCGGCCGGCCGCCGTGGGGGCCCAACATTTCGTGCATCACGGCGGGCGACATACAAAAGAACAAGACGGTGTATGTGTCGTGGAACGGCGCGACCGAAGTGGACCACTACGTGCTGCTGTCGGCCGACACCCCGGAAGGGCTGGACGGCGCCGCGTCCGTTGTCGCCCAGTCGCCACGCAACGGTTTCGAGACGGCGTTTGCCGTCGAGGGGTACACGCTCAAGAAGTACGCGCGCATTGCCACGCTCGATGTGCACGGAGCCATTCTGGGCGCGACGCCGGCCGTGGACACGACAAGCGGCGCGCTGACCGAGCTCGACTACGCCGTCACCAACGTCGTTGCGGCTGGCGCGAAGGCCGTGACAGGCGTGCCCTCTTCGGTCTCAGCCGCTGTCCCCGCCGGCACGTACGCCACCAAGCCGCCCTCCACACTATCTCGGCCCTTGTCGGGGCAGCAACATCTCGGTATCATCTTGGGCGGTGTTGGGGCAGGCGTTGTCGTTCTTCTTGGCGCTGCATTTGTGGCCTTCAAGGGGTACATCCGTCGGCGCGCCCGCCGGCAAAACGAGGCCGCGTCGCAGCCGCCGGCCGGCGCAAGCGACGACGGCGCGGGCGAAGGTCTGTTGGCGGCCGCGGACGAGTACGGCCTCGACAGCTTTGCTGTGCGCAACTCGACCGACTCGGACGGTTCCGAGGCGTACAAGGATAAATAGCATGCGGGCGACTCTGGAAATGACAATTGATTGGCATTTTGCTGCATCCCACATTCTTGTGATCGTCTATGTGGACAAACGTGGCCGCCATTCCTGTGTTGGCTGAGCTGTTTCGCTGTGTTTGCGTGTTTACCAATTTTGTTTGTTTGTGCCTGAGGATCAGGTAAGACGCCCTGTTTATGCACTGCAGCGCGTGTACTCCGTGAAAAACAAACAAATTTGCGGAAAGTCCTGAAAGGCCTGGGCAGACCACTAAAAACGGGTAGAAACAGGGATTTTGTGGAACCGCCTGGGGGCTCGGAGGGGTTCGTGGTGGCAGTGCAAACCAGGAAATGGGTGCGAAAGAGAGGTAAAAAGGGGGTGCAAAGGGGAACGACAAGGAAGAGCGCCCAGAATCAGGGACAAAGGTGGATGTTTGTTTCGAGCGAGGAGCACTCACAGCCAATCAAGGGCCGCGTTGCGGGCCGCCGAAAGGGGGATAGCCAGGGCACAGGAGAAAAATGAGTGGGGCCGCCAATCCGGGACCACAGAAGCAGAGAAGGCGAACCAGGAACAGCAGCTGCGCGCATGGAAGGCACGAGCCAGCACAGGCGGCCTGGCCAGTGAATTTTCAGATTTGGCATCTCCTTCTCGTATCGCTATTTTCGTCCTTTTCCGTGCCTTTCGTTCCTTTGATCTCCCTCGCTCCATTCCTTGCTTTTCTTTCTTTGACCATCTCCGTTCATTCTCATCCTCACCTTTTCCTCAATCTTTTCGAGGCCGACACTCTTTTTCTTTCCCAGTCATTCATTCATTCTCGTTTCTTTCTTTCCTTCCCTCCGTCCATCACGCTCTTTTCGACGACGACGCGTCTTCCATTCATTTGATCCAGATCGTCGACTTTCGACTTTCGACCTCCTTTCGACTCTTTCTCTCGACTTCTCCCTCCACCCTCACAATGCGTGCCACCGGTTACCTCGCCGCCAGCGCACTGGCGTCGGCCGTCTCGGCCCAGAACTACCTCGGCTTCAGCACCGGCTCGACCAAGATCGACGGCTCCGTCAAGGTCCAGGCCGACTACGAGGCTGAGTTCACCGCCGCCCAGAACCTCATCGGTGCGCCCGGCGTCTTTAGCGCTGCCCGCCTCTACACCAACATCCAAGGCGGCTCGACGTCCGACCCCATCGAGGCCTTTGCCGCCGCCATCGCCACCAACACCAGCCTGCTGCTCGGCATCTGGTGCTCCGGCACCACCACGATCCAGCCCGAGCTGACGGCCCTGCAGGCCGGCGTCACCAAGTACGGCAGCAAGCTCGCCGACCTCGTGATTGGCATCTCCATTGGCAGCGAGGACCTGTACCGCAACTCGGTCACGGGCGTCGAGAACAAGGCCGGCGTCGGCGCCAACCCGGACGTCATTGTCGGTTTCATCAGCGACTACCGTAAGGCTTTTGCCTCGACCGCCCTCAAGAACGTCCCCGTCGGCCACGTCGACACCTGGAACGTGTTCCCCAACGCCACCAACCAGGGCGTCATTGACGCCGTCGACTGGATCGGTCTCGACGAGTACCCCTACTACCAGACGGGCCAGGACAACACCATTGAGAACGCCGCCAACCTGTTCTCGGCCGCCTTTGACGCCGCCAAGGCCGCCGTCGGCGACAAGCCGCTGTGGGTCACCGAGACCGGCTGGCCCTACACGGGCATGACCTGGGACAAGGGCGTGCCCAGCGTCGCCAACGCCAAGGCCTACTGGGACAGTGTTGGCTGCGCCATGCTCTTCAACAAGGTGCCCACCTTCTGGTACGACCTCCAGGACGACAACGCCGGCAACAACGAGAGCTTTGCGATCACGGACAACCTGTCCACCAAGGCCCGCTTCAACCTGACCTGCCCGGCGTCGTCGACCGTCTCGTCCAGCAGCGGCACTGCGTCCGTCACGGCCACCAAGAGCGGCAGCGGCAGCACCAAGACCACCGGCGCGGCCACCACCACGACCACCGGTGGCACCAAGACCGGCGCTACGGGCACCTCGGGCAACGGCACGACCTCGGCCACCGGCACCGTCAGCACCAACGCCGGTTCCGTTCTGAACCTGTCCATCGGCGCCATTGTCGGTGTCGTCGCCTTTGCCTGCCTGCTGTAGATTGTCCTGCCGTGATCGTCTGCTCGCAGACACTCTGATTTCCTAGGCTGGTCACATGGAAGTTTTGGTTTTTTGCATCTCTTTGGTCTTTTTGGTCTTTTGGATCTACTTGGATCTCTCGCACCTCCTGCACATCCCTCATTTCGGTTTCCTTTCTTGTCTCTCCTTTGCTCTTTTCTTTTAGACATCATGGACAGTGCGTCACGTCACAAAACATAATCACAAAAAGTGGCTCGTTCGCTGTCCGCTTTCTGCATACAACTACTTTCATATAGACGGAATGGATTTTTTGAACAAACAAGATGTAGATGTACGTCGAAGTGAATGTAGAGAGTGTTGCCGGCGGTGTATTTACTTGGCGCCGTCGTCTTGCGATCGTCCCGTCTTGTCCATGTCGCGCGGTTGTAGCCGCCGACGACTGTCGTGGGGGTCGCATTCATTGTCTTTCGGCTGTCTTGCCACTGCCTAATATGGCAAACCGACGACCAGCGCCTGCGCACGGTACATGTCGGCGCACTCAACCAGTGTCGCATTTATTCGTCGTTTTCGCGCGCCTTTTCTTGGGGGCCATCTCGCGACATGGTCTTTCTAGCTGGTTGCGGCCCGCAACGTGCATTGCTTTAGCTGCCGTTTTCTCCATGGCCCCCAAATGGGACGATGTGCCAGGCCAAGCCAGGCCCAAAATGGCGACCACCTCTTGGCCATCGCAGGCTGTCTGCCAGGCGACCAATTGTTTTGCTTTTATTGCTCGCTGTGCTCTGATTTCTATTGAAATGGTATATTTTGAGGATGTGAAAGATGGTTGACGCCCTTGCGTCTCTCAGACGTTGCTCGACACGGCCTGAAAGCGCCCAAAGCCGCCGACGATGCCGCCCATGACACCATTTTTGAGTATTTTCGTCTTTCTTTCCTGGTTGTCAATGTTGCATTTCATTCTCTTCTGTCTTTTGGTCATTTCCCCCCTCTCGCAGATGTACACATGTCCGCGGACCGAGCGCGTATTCGTCGTTTGTGCCGCTTTCGTCGCTTTCGACGTTTTTCTCGCTTTATTCACGCATGTACACAGCGATCCCCCAGCGGCCCCGATAATCTGACAGCTAAGAAACTGGAGACCGTGGCCAGGAAAAGCAGGGCAGCAATCACGTTGATTCCTAAAAGGGCAGAAGGGCAGTGAGAAAACTTGTAACAAAGTAGAATGATGGACAGTGAGTGACAACGTCCCTGGCAGGGGTGGGCAAAGGCAACTTTGCCCGGGAACGGCAGAAAGACTCTTTTACATCCTGTTTCCCCTTTGCCTTTGTTTAACATTGCTTCTACTTTTGCATTATGGCTTCCCTTTCTTCCGTCTTTCTTTGACACTTATTCTATTCCAACTGCCTTTGACCTTATTCTATTCCTGTCACTCTTTGTCCTCTACTTTGCATTCGTTTTGAATTCGTCTTTAAATTGTATTTTATTTCTGTATTTATTCATTTGTTGCGTGTTTATTTATTTATATTTTTGTTTCTGTCTGATAAATTTATTTCTTCGGCGTCCATATTTTTTGCATTTTCCATCACCATATCACGATCGTTGGCACAAGCCCAACATGGCCATACGACCGCCCTCCCTCCTCCACCTGCCGGTGCCCATCCGACGCCGCGTCCTCTCCGTCTCTCTCGCTCTCATCTTGACGCTGGTCGTCTACCTCTTTGCCTTTTCCGACCCGGCCAGCGGGCTGTGCTACACATGCCTGCCAGACTGGCCACTGTCTGGTACCACAACAAAATCACCAACACTTCTCGAACCGTTGACAATACCAGAACTCGGTCAGCTCCCACCGCCACCGTCCGGTCGAGATGCTGCCTACTGCAAACAACACTTCTCCGGCGACTACCTCACCGAGCTGCGCGACCACTCCATCCAGTACTGCGAAGGAAACGAGAATGGTGAAGCCGAATCCCGCCTCACCTGCTTCCATGCACACATCCGCGACGACAACGGCGCCGATTCGTTTTGCATTGGGTCGGGCGCATCATGGGATCCGAAGAAGCACAAGTTCCGGCTGGACTGTCCCGTGCGGCGGACACCGAATGTCAACGAGACGGCGGAGGGCCTCATCCCGTTTACGGATTTGGTGCCGTACTGGTTCGACACGGGCCCGAAGCGCATCTTTGAAGGGTTTGTGTCGATGACGGGTGGGGGTAATACCGAAGAAGCAAAAGAAGTGGCAACCACTGGTGCACCATCACAACCATCGCCCTCCTTCGTGCTGCTCGTCAAACGCGAGGGTGCGGGCAACCTGTGGCACTGTCTGATGGAGATTTGGTCCATGACCATGACCATGGACGTCTTGAGGATGGCGAGACAGGAGGAGAGCGGGGAGCCATTTTACCAGACACCCGCCGACATGGACAACACGCACGTTGTCATTCTGGACGACCACGGTCCGGGCCCCACCATGGACCTGTGGCGGTTCTTTTCCAAGAATCCCATTGTGACCCTCAAAGACATGACGAAAGATTCGTTGAAATTGCCGGCCCCGCTTCAGGCGAACGCCCCCTCGACCAACATTGTCGTCCCCCTCCCCGGCGGCAGCAATCCGCTGTGGCACAACGACTGGGCCGTGCGTGACTGCGGACCTGGCGACGCCCCGCTGCTGCAGCTGTTCGTCCAGCGTGTCTTTGGCCACTTTGACGTGCCCCTCCTGGCGGGCACCCGGTCCACCAAAGACGGCAAAGAGCCCATTGTTGTCACATTCATTGACCGCCGCGGGACGCGCCGCCTGCTAAACAACGTGGCCCTACTCGAAGCCCTGCGCGCCCGTTTCCCGTCCGACCGCGTCGTGATCCAGTCCGTCGACATGGCTACGTTGTCCCTGCCCGACCAACTGCGCCTCGTCCAAGACACGGATGTCCTGGTGGGTGTGCACGGCGCGGGGCTGACGCACACCATGTTCATGCGGCGCGGGGCTGGCACCATCGTCGAGATCCAACCGGCCGGGCTCACGTACAAGGGGTTTCGGAACCTGGCGGCCATGACAGGGCACCACTACTTTAGTGCCGAGGCGGAGATGGTAGCCCAGGGAGTGGAGGAAAAGGACGCCAATAAGTCAAAGGATGCCGGAAAAGAGGCACCCAAGAGGAGAAAGAGAAACGACCCGCCCAAACCATGGCAGGCGTCGAATGTGCGCATGGAAGAGGACCGCTTTCTAGTTCTGATGGATGTGGCCATCAAGTCAGTCTACAATGAAGGCCTGCGCAACAAGCATGTTGTAGGGTAGATTGTAGCTGTATTGATATTCAACTTCGAATTTATTTTTGTGCCCCCCTTTTTATACCCCCTCTACCCGCCAGTTGTTTACCCGCGCAATGTACTCCTGCCACTCATAGGGTCCGTCCATGGCCGATCGAATGGCCTCCTGGGTCTTCCTCCGTGTCGTCGTCGGCATGATGCCGCGGCGTGGGATTTCCCCCGCGTTGTTTTGCATGTCCACCCGTGCCCCGTGGTTTATGAGTGCCGTCACCGTCTGCGGCAGCCCAAAGCCCATGGCCCAGTGCAGCGCCGTGTTTCCGTCGGCATCGGTTTCGTTGAGCAGCTCGAGCGCGTCGCGGCGGACGACGTCGGGGTCGTTTTCGCTCGGCTGCTTCAATAGGTCCCTGATGAACGGGAACATGTAGATGTCGTGGTCGCGGTCCAGCATGCGCGCGTGCGTCGTGTGGTACGGCGCCGCGCCTGACAACTGTAGCCGCGGCAGCGAAGACACAAACACGTGGTAAAAGACGCTGTTGCGGCCGCTGCCGACCGACGGTACGCGGATCGACGGGTCGGCGCCGCGTTCCAGCAGCACCTGGAGCATCGGGATGCGGTCAAACCGCGCCACGAGGTGCAACGGCGTATAACCTTTGTGGGTGGCGTTGATGGTCGCTGCACAAATGGCCGGGTCGGCCGTCAGCAGGCGCAGCGTCTCGCTAGCCTCTTTGGCATACCGGTAGTAGGCTTTGGCCTGTTCAGCGGCGGCACACAGGTCCTCCGTCGGCTTGTCTTCCGAGGGCGGCCGCATCTCGCAACGGATCCAGGGTCCCCAGTGGTGTGTGCTGGCGAGCCCGAGGGCGGCGGCGTGCAGCGGGCGCATGGGCACAATGTCACGAAGCAGCTCGTGGTCGTTGTTAGCGGGGTTCTCCAAGTTCTCCACGCCAGGGATGGCCATGACGGGGTCGACGAGGTCCTGTGTAAAGTCGGCCTTCTTTTCCTCAGAAAGTGCTAGGAGCGCCTTGAGGCCCGGCACATTGTGGTGCAGGGCTGCCACGGCCAGTGGTGTCAAGTATGCGAGCTCGCCATGCATCGGTCCCGTGTCTCTTCTTCTTTCGTCGTCATCGGTATCGTTGGTGTTGTTGCCCCCCGGATGCTCCGGTGGATCGAGGCATCCTGCATTGCCCAGCCCGTCCAGCCGCGCCGTCTGCAGGATCGCGCCCTGGTGCACATCCACGCCCGCCTCGTCCAACAGCAGCTGCACAACGGCCATGTCCGAGTCCGCGTAGTGGTGGGCGCACATGGTGTCGGTGCGCTCCAGCGCCAGCACCAGGGCATTGCCGTGTCCGCCGGGATACGAGTCGGAAGGATAGTGCATGTCTTGGCCCCACGCGTCGCGCAGCTGGAGGCGCACCGCCCGCGGGTCGGCACCGTGCTGCAGCAGCAAACGAAGGGCTTCCACTGACCGTGCTGACGTCTCTTGTACGCCGAGGCGAGCAATGTTGCTGAGGTAGCCCGTCACCGGCTTGCCCTGGAGGATGCACGGCACGTACCGTGTGTTGTCGTGGGAACATGCGGCCACCGTCAGCAGCGGTGTCAGCCCGTGCGACAAGCCGGCACGGTTGACTTCGTCGGGGTGATCTGTCCGGCCGAGGAGTATCTTCAGAGTCTCGATTTGCGCGCCCCGGCACGCTCCCGTCAGCGGTGTGCCATGACGCGGCCCGGCCCGCGGCCGGTTGACGGTGTAGTCGGCCGAAACAGTGTCGTCGGTCTTTCGGTAAGCATCGTCCCGGTAGTCCAGCAGCACCTTCAATACTTCGGTTCGGTCATCTCCAACCGCATGTACAAGAAGTCCGCCGCAGTTATGGTACTCATCATTGTCCCAGAAGGTCGTTGTCAGTAGGTCCGGTCGCAGCTTGAAGAATTCGTGCACCGCCGGCACATCGTCGTCGCGAATCGCCACCTGCAAATGGGCACGCCGGCCCCAGTTGGTGCCGTACATCAAAATACGGTCGTAGCGCGGGGCGGCCAGCGCCGGGTACGCGACCGGATCGGGCGTGATCGGGGTAGGAGGTCGGTAGGCCATGGTGGTGGTGCACGGTGTGGAAAGGATTGTATGTGGGAGAGTTTTCTTTGACGATATGGAGATCCAAGTCAGTTTGCATGTTGTCAAAACTCGGCGAGGCAAAGCGCTCATTATCATCTTCGTCGATGTATGGAGTAGTGGTGGAAGCATCGTAGTGAGAAAGGTTGGCCTTATTGCCGTAGGTGATGCATAAAGACTACGACGAAAAAAAAATATCATGGACCACAGGTGGTTGGCCTCATTGCGGAGTGAAGCTGCGTTGTATTGTCAAAAGGATGTTGGTGATGTAAATACATACCCTAGTCACAATCCAACTGGGCATCCCATGTGATTGCGTTGAAAAGCAAATTAACCTTAATGTTGTGTTCTCCACTGAATGGTCTTGGCAACCGAAAAGAGACTGTTTTCGATCGAGTCGAGGCCTGAGTCTATTGAGGCCGGCGTTTGTCGGCCTCAACAGAACCACAAAATTTGAAAATCGCCGCATCGTTCGAGACGGCCTTTTGAGCCGCGCCCTGCTCTTGTTGCTTTTTTATTTCGCTCGGTGTTTGTGAAAAGATGCTGAAATTGCTGTGTATTCTATGCATGCAAGAAAAGGCTACAAATGAGTTCTGACAAAGGAAATGAGAACAAAAAAGAAATAAAACAGTAATGTAGTGACGCCCCGTCCGTGTATTCCTCCTTCCCACCCTGATGGTATGATATTACAAGTCTGCCTCTCTACCTCTGCTCCCCTACTTGGGCGCTGCCGCGGCCGTCCTTGACTTGGCGCGCAGCTCGACAAAGCTGTACCAGGCGGCGCCCGCCAGCGACACCAGCATGCCCAGGCCGTTGGTGAAGCCGATGGTGACGTTGAAAAAGACAATGCCCAGCAGGACCGTGAGGCACTGCTTGACGTTGCCGCAGACGGTCATGGTGAGGGCGCCGGCGGCCTTGTTGGCGGTGAAGGAGGAGACGTTGAGGGCAAAGGCCAAGACGCCGTTGCCCAGCAAAGCCAGGACCATGCTGAGGGGGGAGTCGCCGACGGCGCGGGCGACGACCCGTGCGGCGACAGCGGCGGCACCGCCCACAGCGGGCGCTGCCGCCGCACCACCG
>WNYF01000178.1:0-39030 GCA_021396225.1 Sporothrix inflata
TCTGCCGCACGCCGGCGGCGGCGGCGGCCTCGGCCAGCCGCAGGTGGTGGTCGACGTCCCTGAGTGGGAAGCACACGACGACGGCGTCCTGGCCGCGCAGCAGCGCCGTCAGGCCGGCGACGGTCCAGGCGTCATCGGCCACGGCGAGCACCTTGACGGTCCCCTCCTTTTCGCCGGGCACGACCGACGGCGAGGACGCCCGGCGGAGCACGCTGACGCGGAAGCGGCCCGCGTCGACGATCGCCTGCAGGACGGGCCCGCCGAGGTTGCCGTTGGCGCCGACGACGGCGACGGTCGAGATGGACATGGCGTAGTGTTGGTGGTCGCGTGTGAGGTGGGAGGTGAGAGGCCAGACGGTCCGGACGGCAAGCGGTTTGGTTGGTTGGGTTGGGGTTGGAGGCGGAAGGCCAGTCAAAGTCCCTGAGTTGGGACCCCGCGCCTTGCCAGCAGCAGCCCATCCGCCCTCCAATGGCGCGATGCAGAGCGTCTTGCGGGGCCTCCGCAAGGCTTATCTCTTCCCTCCCCCAATGTGGACACCCTTGTCGGACGGTCCGCCGGTGGCCGTGGATGCGATGTGCAGAAAGCTGACCAGCCCACGACACACCTGCCAAGCAGGTTGGAGTAGGGCGTTGCGAAACATCCCCCTCTAAGGCCAGAAAGAGGGAACCCGACCAGGCTCGACCAGCCAGGAACCGGGAAGCAAGCCTCATGTAGGATGAAGTTTGGCATGCAAGGCATCGCCTAGTATACGAGATTACTTAAAAGAGATGTGCGGGCGGCGCCTGCTTGATGCGACAGAGCAGCGCCCCTCTCGTGCGGTCTCTATTGCGCCTCGGTAGGGTGGCCTTGTAAAAACGGCCACAGCCTCCTTTTTTGGCCCCCAACTAGAATTCTGAAGATGCCTTGCTGTTTTTCAGGGCTCAGCCCAGCCCCCGCTTTGGCAAAGGAACGCGTTGATCATTTTCATTCAACAACCCCTACCGTGACCGTCCATGTCTAACAATCCCTTACCGCGCACTCTTCCCCGTACACAACAACGATGCTCGTCTGCATGCGTCTCCAAGCTTTCTCTTGATGCAAAACACCGAAAGAAGCGCCCATCACGCAAGCTGAAGGCCCATCGCATAAGCCCTTCCCCTGGCAACGAGCCCAAATACCAACGATCTCGGATGGCACGCAGGGAGCCCGCAATCGACTCCCCACAGCTGGTACGCGAATATCATAGACCGTTCCGGTAATCTGTCGGCTGTCCAGCAAGCCAGGGCCAGACTGTACAATCGTTTGCGGATTGAAGGGACAACGCGGTGGATTCGGCTCCTTGAAATCGAATGTCCGGCTCCAAGCCCACCGCCCACGACGGCATCGTCTTGGCAGGGCCCTTCCTATCCCAAATGGCTGGACCCGGCAAAACTTCGAAAACCATACAGGCGGAAGACGAAGAAGACGCAGAGAAAGGCTAGCGACCTAAGAGACGGCTCCTCTCGGCTTACATCACCTAGCTTTCCGCAGTCCATAGACGAGGACTTGATCGACTTGGAATCGCAGGCAGACATTCTCTCTGATGACTTGATAGGGCTTCAGAATCGTCCCGAATACCCCGTCGATCTCGAGGTAGACGGGGCGCACGCTGTCACCGAATTTCTCCTGGAGAATTACCATCGTCCTCTACCAGCAGAAGAGCAGACTCCGACGGCTCTGTCGTTCCCGTCATGTCCGACTACATCCCTTCTAGGTCCACCGCCGCCGGCTGAGCACGACCAGCCCCCGGCTAGGGAATCTCTTGAAGAGTCTTCCGACGAGCTCCGCGCCACGCTCCGCGTTGTCCCACTCGACGACTGCCCTCCGTTCACGGCCCTCTCGTACGTCTGGGGCGGCAGGTCCGCCCCCCGTGATGTCATCCTCTGCAACGACGACGTGCCGATCGAGATCACGACAAACTGCAGAGACGCCCTTCTTGCTCTGCGCAAAACGCACACGAAATCACAAACCAAGCTGATCATCTGGGTCGACGCGATCTGCATCAACCAGGACGACCTGCACGAGAAGGCGTCGCAGATCCCGTTCATGGAGCACATCTACTCGACGGTAGAGGTCGTTCACGTCTGGCTCGGCCCGGGCACCGCAGCGACGGACAGGGCCATGGACTGGCTGAAACTGGCCTCGTGCACGCGGATCGCGCTGATCGCGCTGCCGTGGCTGACGGCGAAAGACAAAAAGGAGAAACGCAAAGAATGGCGGAAGCTGCGATGCATGTTGAGATGGAAGCTGTGGATGCCTTGGGCCGTCGTGACTAAGTGGACGGTCTTTCGACCCCCCCCCGGCGGAAGTTCTTTCTTTTGTTTTTGGCTACGTCTAGGAGTGGACCTAACTTCATTGTTTCCTATAGGACACGTGTTTGCCGAGAGGCAACTCTCGAAAACTTACAGTGCTGTCGACCTGGATCAAGTTCTCTCCCGACCTTGGATCTACCGCGTGTGGACTTTCCAAGAACTCGTTCTTGCGCACGACCTAAATATCACCTGCGGCGACAAGACCGTGTCGTGGGACGAATTCATTGGGGCTCTCGACTATATTAAACACCCCAAGTTCGATGATATGTTCGCGGAGCGCTCATGGGTTGCGACATTTCTGGAGCGGTGTCGCACACCTCGTACCTTTGGACAGACGCACCATTTTACGGCATGGTATGCTGCCTATCTTACTTGGTTTAATGCCGAGCGCGGAGGCGTTCGAGGCCAGTGGTCGGGAAACATATCAATGAACCGAATGCTCCGGCCTTTTATGCACTACTATTTTTCATTTTACGCTACGAGAGTCTTTAGAAACGGTGGAGCAAAGGTTCTTCTGGCATTTGTGCTTCTGTCTATTCTCGTTTTAGCCATATTTGTGCTTGCGGACTTGTTTATTTATAGTTATGGTGTCGTTTTCATTCTCTGGCTCTTCTTACCGACATCACTCTTCTTTTTTCTTCTTTTTTTTACGAGATGTTCTGGCATCCGACATTCTTTGGTCCGCACTTGCTCGGGGACATGTTGGACCAACGAGCACAGCACTCGAAGGGTGCTGATAACCAGAGATTCCCGGCTAGGGCCAAGGCAGCAAACAAGGACATTTTCTCGAGAGTCACGCACGCTATGCTGGCGAGAGAAGCCACCATGCCCGAGGACAGAGCGATTGCTGTACGAGGCGTTTTTCAGAGCTTAGGCATCGAGTTCTCACACCTCGACCACACGACGTCCAAGGTGAAAGCCTACCAGGATCTGTTCGTGGACTTGCTCGGCTGGCAGAAATCAAGGGTGTTTAGCTTTCTGTTAAATCCAGGGGTGTTTGGTCTCGAGGAGCGGCCAACATGGGTTCCGGACTGGAGTTCTGGCCAGGCAAGAGTACCGAAGTGGCTATCAGGTTACGCGACTCACTCAGCGACGGGGAAGTCAAAGCCAACCGTTCTTGGCACAGAAAACTCGTGGCTGCTGGTTGGCGGCTCCCTCCCGTGCATGATCGAGTTCTGCTGCGGTCCCTTCTCCAAGATAGCCACACCAAACACGCTGATCACAATGACCGTCTCAGACGACACTTCAGTCGACGCCCACACGTCTCGTCTCGAAGAGGCGGCGCCCATGATTTGCGAGTGGGTGAGCCTGGCGGCATATATGTCGACCGTATCCAGAGCATATGATTCTCTGCCACGGGCTTTGTTCGGAGCCTGGACGGCAGCGGTTCGGACGTCTGGTCAAGATCACGCAGCGGATGAATATCTCGAAGGGCAATTCGACCAATTCTACCAGCTGCTGCGATCGTGTCTGAGCCAGGCAAATTCCGAACAGAGAGGCTTCCAGCGAGCAGCGGAAATCCTGATCGAGGGACTGCGCCAAAAGAAGTTGATCGACTATTTCGTGGATCACTGCAACGCGCTGGCGGGAACGAGAACATTCTTCATCACGAGCGACGGACTGTTTGGCACGGGACCGCCGCAGTCGCGAGCTGGCGATCAAATTGCGCTGATCGCGGGACTGCCCGTCCCCATGCTGCTCCGCCGAGACGAAAGCAGCAGCCCGTCGGAGGGCCACATGATCGTCGGCCCGGCCTTTGTGCACGGGATGATGGCGGGTGAGAGATGGAGAGGGGAAGAGCATAGCGAGACGATTGTTTTGGTTTAGGAAAATTGCCTGCCCGGCATTCGAGACTACCGCTTCAACAGGCCACTGTATATATTGCAAACTTATTTCGAAAGTCAACATCACGGAAATTCCCAATTTTAGAGCACAACGGTAGCGCGGCAATATTTGTATCTTGTCTTTGGCTTGGGCAAGTCGCCGACTGTGTGTAATACCCTGATTGCAAATGCAGCTTTTATTCGGTATAAAGAAAAGTAACTGAGCATATTCCGTCACAACGTGTAGCAGAACATCGCTCTTGTGTATATATGAAGATAGGGTATGAGCCTAAGCACGTGCAGGAGCGCTTAGTTGGATACTTAAGCTCGACTAAATAGCTTATCTCTGTTCGATTCGATCTAAACAGTGCACTAGCAATGTTGTTCCTCTTTCTGGCACCGGCAACTACTTGGTGATGGGGGAACACCACCGCCCGCCGCTGCTTGCCTCGTCTATGCAAATTTTCCGCCTTTGAGCCACTGGGTCAGCATCTGCAGCGCAGGCCCTGGCTGGTCTTGGGGCACCTGTCCGTTACACGTCAGCATCGACGCAAAATGGTACACGTCTAAAAGGAGCATCGACTCACCATGTGGCCTGATCCATCGACCGTCAGAAAGCTGAACCGGGTCCTGGCGCTCGTGTCGCCGGTCTTGATGTAGACCTCTTTGAACTTGCCGGCCTCCTCGCCCTCGTAGTACCAAGGCTCCAGGCTCTTGCCGTTGAACTCGGGCTGGCCCTTCCAGGGCATGTTGTTGGCCCATTTCAGGTTGCCCTAGCCATTCTGGTCAGCTCATGCAGGTCACTCTTGTTTTGGATCTCTACATCTCTACCGCGTGACTTACCGCCGTGTTGCAGGCCAGGTCCAGGTTGCCCTGGTACACCAGAAAGTCGATGCCCGACTTTAGCAGGTAGAGCACCTGCGGCTCTGTCGAGATGCCCTCGTCGGCGGACAGCTCAAAAGCCCTGGCCACCGCGTCCGACGAGATGTTATACCGGTCGATCGACGGCGGCACCCCCAGGGCCGCCATGACGTGCTTCTGGTTGAGGTACGTCTGGATGGCCGCCGCCTGAGGGTAGCAGAACGGGTCCACCGTGCACGGGGCCGTAATGTCGAAGCGGTTGCGGCCGCCGTTGTACGACTCGCCGTCGTAGTGGATGATCACGCCGTTCCAGCAGACCTCGCTGGCCGCCCCGCAGATGGCCGGGTCCGGGTGGTCGTAGCAGACCCGCGCCAGCTCGAGGCAGCGGGGCAGGTTCTCGGCCATGATGTCGCAGCGCGTGGCGTTGAAGACGGGCTCGGCGACGCCCGGGTTGGTGGTGCATAGCGTCTCCCAGTAGCCAAAGGTCGTGTCGAGGGGCGAGAAGTAGCCGTTGCCGACGAGGACGGACTTGAGGCGGATCTGCGGCCGCTGGGGCTGCAGCGCGTTGGATGCCACAATGTGCGCCCCGAGGATGGGCTCGTAGTGGCCCTGCATGCTGGTGAGCAGATGGACGCCGACGCCGGTCAGGCGGGACTGGGGGCAACACTTACGCCGTAGCTCTCCCCCGTGATGTGAAAGTCGCGGTGCTCCAGCTTGGGAAACACCTTGCTCACGAACAGCTGTAGGAACAGGTGCAGGTCCTTGGCGGCGTCGAACGAGTTGTCCGGCACCGGCTCGCCCTCGTCGAGGTACGAGAAGCCAACGCCGGCCGGCTGGTCGACAAAGAGCAGGTTGGCCTCCTGGTTCCAGCCGTACGGGTTGTAGACGGTGCCGTTGCCGTACTCGTTGATCAGGCAGGGGCCCAGCTCCTCCAGCATGCCCAGCATGCTCGAGCCGCCGGGGCCGCCGGTCTGCCAGAGCAGGAGCGGGTCTTGGTCGGGCGCCGTGCGGCTCTCAAAGTACCAGAAGAACAGGTGCTTCGCCCCGACGTCGAGCCAGCCGGTGTACTGCGTCGAGCGGGCCTCGCACAGCCACTCTTCCTGCTTCCGGATGCGAATGGAATGGGCCTCCGAGTAGTCGCTCTGGAAGACCTGAAAGGCGTGGACGTCCGAGCCGGCTTCCGCGCCGGCGCCCGCGTCCGACGGGGGCCCGAGTGGAATCTGAGACGAGGCTAAGGCCACCGCCGCGGGGAGCAAGAGCGCAGTGAGGAGCTTCATCGTCGCTGGAAACGTGTAATGAAAGCCAATTGAAAGACTTGTTTGCTGATGAGAAAGTGTTGCGCGAGATGGAAGTATCAATGGATCACAATTGACAATGATGAGGGGGAAAGCGACAGATTGTGCTGCTGCCTCCCGCGGAATCACGTGCGCCGTTCATGTTCTTGCGCCTGCCTCTTTGAGAATGGGCAGATAGTGGGTGATACACGGACGCGTGAGATTTTGGTGGCCGGAGTAATACGCCGTTCCATCGGCCAAGATGCCAAACCCCACAAATGTCTGCGTTCACCATGGAACCCCCGAAAGACGACATGAAACACGGCTCCATGGATCGGCACCTTGCTGGACACCCTCGTAGCCACGTACCGCAGCATCGCTGCGATGTCGCGGAATGCCCGCACGATAACCGCACCGGAAAGCGACGAAAAACCGCCGGCTGAGGGAACCCCTTCCGGCCGACGGCACCATCCGCAACGTCTACTACCGCAGCTTCTCCGGCATCAGTGGTTGTAAAAGCATCGCAGCCAGAGCCGGCACTTCGCGAACACTGTCCATCGATCGAGCGGCCTGCCCTCTATTCGTGCGCGAGGCTGATCTTTGGCCCTCTCTTTACCCTCCTCTGTTCCCCTGCCCGTTTGATTCAGGAGTACGCTATGTTCACATCTTCGAGATCTCTTGCAAAATCTCGGAAGGCCCGGCAGCAACCAAGATGGGACCCCAGTCCCGGCCCCAGCAGTACAGGGCTTTGCGCACTGCCGCCCGGTCGACCTGTGCTGGTGCTCGCAGCACTGGAATCCCTTCTCTTCGTTGATCCGCCGCAGACCCTCGAGACTCGCAGACTGGAAGCGGATGAGCAGCTCGTTCTTCGTGCTATGGCCCTTGTCGGCTGCCACGCGGTTCAATACAGCGATGATAAGAGTTTGGCAGAAATGAATTGATAAAGGTAACTACAAACAAACTAAAGCTAAGGAGAAGCATTTGCTCGAATGTATTCACTCGTCACACAACCAAATGTAGCCACCTGCCAGCCGTATCAATCGTACCTCTAGCTATTTTGCCCCGATGGTACATGTCACCATGCGGGAGTAGCTGACACGAGGAGCTAGTTTCTGGAAGACCCAATGACAATTTCACGCTTAAGGTGGACGAGAACACCACAAGTGGCACACCCAAAGCCCGATTTCTCAGGTCTTCTTGTGGCGCTCTTCAGCGTGGCCGCCAGGGCCGATGCCGTGGTCGATTCGTGTCATGTCTCTCCCCATATTCGCACACGCCTTCCAGACCCTCGTAGTTATCGCCTTACCATGGCGGGCTTCGATGGCCCAGCAGAAGATGATGAATAGAGAAGGAAGAAATGAAAGTAAGGAACAGCTCCAGCCTGCTTGGGGGGTATACCATCTTGTGTCCCTACGGTATAGCTACAGAGCCTCATTTTGGGCTCCGCCTAGAGTTGCTTAAAAAAAGTAGGTTTACAGGAGTTCTATTCCAAATATTAGGTTCGAAATCTAACCAAAGAAGCTCTACACTACTCTACTTCGGCCAAGGTCTACAGCTCATGAAGGTTGCACCCTTCCATCAAAGACTGGCTTCAAAACGCCCGGCCCAAACATCCATGTTCACAATGTCGTCCACGCCTCTCTCCAGCACCTCGAAGCTCGCGACGAGAGCGTCCTTCATGCCAAGCAGCATGGTCTTGACCTTTTCACTAACGTCCAGAGCCTCCACATCGTCCACGAAGTGGTACTGGGGACGCAGAATGGCCTGCGTCTCCCGCCACCCGTACCGCTCGTTCTTCGGCGTCAGGATCCCGTCCTTGCTGCCGCGGAGCACCCACTCGCTCGCCGTCACAGCCGCGACGATCTGCGAGGGGCTCAGAGCGCAGCGGAGGTTGCGCCAGGAGCTCGCGTCGCGGAAGCTCTCGAGCGCGTTGGTCGTCAGCGCGGTGAGCACGTGCGGGACGGCCGCGGGGCGAGACGCCCGCCCGAGCGAGAACTCGGCGACGAGGAGCGTCTTCGCCTTCCCGACGGCCAGCCGGGCGATGCGCTGGAGCTCCTCGGGGTCGGCAAAGTACCACAGGGCGTGGACGATGACGATGTAGTCGAAGGCGTCTGCCTGGGCGGCGGCGAGATAGGATTCCGCGTCGGCCCGCACGAAGTCGACCTGCTGGCCGACGGGCGACGCCTTGATGTGCTCCTGCGCCTGGCCTATGGGCGGCGTCCCGTAGTCGGGCGGACCGGGGTCGATGGCCACGACGTGCCCGGAGGGGCCGACGGCGTCCGCCACCGGGACCGTAAAATCGCCTTGGCCGCAGCCGATCTCGAGCACCGTGGCGCCGCGCGGAATGCCCCAGAGCTTGACGAGATTTTGGCGGTGCGTAATGGAGGCCAGGTTGTGGACGGCGTCAGAAAACCTCTCATCGAAAAGGAGGCATTTCACGAGCTCATCCGGGGACCGAAGGTGAGAGGATTCCTTGCTGTGAATGGGTAGAGGGCGTCTCATGGTCGTCTAGTTGCGGTTTACTGTGTGTGTAATGTGTTATGTTAGGATAATGTGATATTTATCAGTCGCAATTGTTGCTCAGGGTCTAGTAGATAAAGAACTGTGAACATCAGCAGCTTGAGTCCGCCCTTCTAGCGAGGTTCGGTTAAAATCTTAGGGGGGTCTTATATATATCGCTCTAAATTATCTAAATTACCCGTATATCTATATCGGTTGTTGGTTATTGGTAATGTCGTATAAAGGCTTGGCCGATTCGCCATAATTATGCCTCATTCACCATATACTCTTATCAAATACGAGCGTGAGCCAGTTTTATAACCAGATATATTTGTGAGTGGCTCAGCTTTAAGTCTATGTCTTGCCATTCACGTATAAACACGATATCTTCCCCCATCTACACGAACTTGATGAGACGCTTAAAAATATAGAGAAGACAATAATAATCGAGGTCATTTAGTGGTCGTCAGATCCTGAAAACTTTAGGCATACGTTTTAAATCGATGCAAGATCGCAGCTGTAGCTCTGAGGAGGAGCTCTTCATAGAGAAATCCGACGAGAATTTGAAATCCGCCCGTGGACGGCGGTGGTGGCGGTATTTTGAACTCTGTACCATTTCACTTCTTCTGCACGCTACTATTCTCGTTATATGGTTTTTCATCGCCGTCTTCGTACACGACAGGATCTCCACTTCGAATAAATGCGATAGACAGCTATCGTTCTGTGAGTTGTGTCTCCCATCTGTCGTTGCATCCGTGCATTGGGATGAGTTACTGACCACTCCGCAGCTCCCGCTCAAGGTGCCCTCCGCTACGAGGCGCAAGTCTGGGGTCGCGATGGGCCCGCAAACAATCCTTATTCGGGAAAACCGAGTGCATTGTTGGATGGCGCATGGAAAGAACTTTTGAAATGTAAGGCGGCGTGCATCTCAACATGACGGAAGCATACACAGTTTTGTTGACAGCAGCATGGATCAGACAGTGAAGTCACGTTTACCGCTGACGAGCTGGACAAACTCGAGCCTGACCGCAAGGAGCGGACCATTAAGCTCCCCGACGGTGGCTACCTCGGGTCTCTTACGGTTTTTCATGAGCTGCACTGCATTGTACGTATGCCATTGCCTCTGTCTCCTATCTGCTCTAACGCAAGGCGCCCCTCCAGAAAAATCTTCGCCATTTTCTCTTCGCCGACGACTACTTCCCCCCCAATCTGACGACGACTCAACTGGAGAGTCGGCGCGTTCATCTAGACCACTGCCTGGATGTTTTACGCTCTGGCGTCATGTGCCGGGCCGACGTTGCACCCCTGACCCTGCGTTGGGGTCAGAAACAGCCCAGACCATTGGGCGACTTCAGCAGCTCCCATAGTTGTGCCAATTGGGAATCGCTGAAAGGGTGGGCACGAGAGCGATATGTCAAGGATCTCGTCGGGGGCTACTTACGACACCCGTCATTTGGGGCCGTGCTCACTGGCGGAAGCGCGGACTACTTGGATAGTTTGATCGGTGCTACAGAAGATGTGCCAATGTAACAAATCTCACAGTGTTAGGTGTTGGGTGTTGGGTCCAATTTCGTTTTGGCAAGTGACTACTTTTTCCCCTCGGGTTTCCCACCCCTTTTTCAATTTTTGTTTCCTTCTAGTTTTTGTTTCCTGTTTATTTCCTCCCCTCGACGCTCATGAGCAGACAGAACAAGAAAGTCTCTTCAGTCCTCACTTCCCTCCCTCTATAGTAGCATAGGCAGTAAGAACCACAGAGAGCCATATTACCTTACGAGGACTTTACAACACTTCCTAGGACTTGTTTACGGCCTCCTTCTCTAAAGAGCGTTTCCA
This sequence comes from Sporothrix inflata, assembly GCA_021396225.1. Taxonomy (NCBI): domain Eukaryota; kingdom Fungi; phylum Ascomycota; class Sordariomycetes; order Ophiostomatales; family Ophiostomataceae; genus Sporothrix; species Sporothrix inflata. Next base: position 10,621 of record WNYF01000178.1, read on the forward strand.
CGTTTTAGGCCCTCGTTAATAAATGAGGCCGTATGCTTAGAGCTATATACTTATAACCGTGCACATACTTGCTGTGGCGCAGACGGTGCACAGGCGTGCACGCCTGTGCAGGCATGCTTAGCGCTTGTGCCAGGCTGCGTAGCGCCGGTGCTTGGGCCCCAAAGATGGGCCGCGATTTGCAGGAAGTTGTTGAGGTTTTCCGGCGGGTATAACACGACGAGCAAGCTTACATCGTAACATCCACATCCACAAAAGCCTAACGAGACGAGATTTTTCCAACAACCAACAATCCTACAAGCGTCGGTGGTTTAGTGGTAAAATCTGTCGTTGCCATCGACAGGCCCCGGGTTCGATTCCCGGCCGACGCAATTTTTTGTCGATTCCCGGTCGACGTACTTTTTTAATATCAATACGTATCTTTTTAATATTTTAAGGCGGCATTTAATAAACAGTGTAGTTACATTATTTAAAGTTATTAATAAATACTCGAAAAGTGTCACGGATATAACCCCCACGGGCCTCATTAATAGGCCTAATATACCACCTCAAGGACCCCGTACTAAGAATAGTCTGTAAGATACCCGAGGTCGTGTTAAAGAGACCATAAGGTGGATGCCAACAGCTTGAATTGGATGCGGCATTCGTACTCTTATGGCCGGGTTAGTCCAACGTACTCGTATATTAGTGCAACTACCATCACTCAAGACTTCGTATCTGCTTGTAATGCCCGGCGAGATCTTGTCGAAGCCGTTTGTGGTCACTGTACTGCATTTGAGATAAATAGAAGCCACCGGTATGGTCATTTCGGCCATAGCTAGGCTGTAATGGTTGGTTAGCAGCTGAGCAAATTATGGGCAAGATACGTACTGTATGCCGATGCACATGCGGCCGCCGCTGGAAAAGGCCCAGCACTAGCGGTTTATATCCGTTGCGTTCTCTTCTAGATTAATCCAGCGGTCTGGGTTAAAAGTGAACGGATCCCGGAAGACGTGTGGGTTGTGCTGCGGGATACAGGACGATATCGACACGACCGTGTTGGCTGGCACAGCATAGAATAGCCGTTGATGGTTGTTGCTGTGCGTGGTGGTCGTGGTTCAGACCACGGCAGGGACGGAAAGAGGCGCAACGTCTCCTTGATCACGGCTGCCAGATACATATGCTCGTTGCAGGCAATCGCGCGAGGGATGCCGTGCTCGTTCAGACTGTCATTACTAATGTGTTTGGCTTCTTCGATGATCTTCTCCTGGTAGGTTTGTTTCTCGGGCCGTGACAGCAGCCAGATGAGGAACGTAAGGATATCACTGGTGGTGTCGATGCCGGCCCGTAGATGGCCCGCACACCCTGCTACAATGTCGGCGTTGTCGAGGACGTCCTTTTTCTGCGTCTTGTGATACTTCCAAAGCTTAGCAATGGCGCTCGGCTCGCGGTCGACCTCGTCGGCAAAGGCCTCGCAGGCACGCATAGCGTAGTCGCGGATATCTGTGTATGTAGTGGGCTTTATATGGGATACAGCTAGCCCTCAACAAGCCGACGTAGATGGCGCCGATCAGCTTGAAGATACTACAAGCAAACGTCGCCCACAGCGGGCTCTTCCAGCACTCGCTGACCGAGCCGATCTTGCTGGCAAAAGGAGTGGTGCCGTCACGGCCTAGGGTGTGGAGCGTGCGGCCCGTGGCGATATAATAACCCGACGTGGCGTACCGAATGGGCAGCACCAGCACCATCAGCGGACCAACTGCACCCTCGCGCGAGCCGGCCTCCTGCAGGTCGATGTTACCAATGGGGCACAAAGAGTCGGCGTCCGTAATGGCGGCGAGGTCGGACGTGCCGTAGAAGATGACGATGAGGCAGGAGAATCCGGTCAGGAAACCCATGCCTACCTAGTAAGCGAGGGCCTTAGGGATAAGAGGGCAAAGGAAGCAGGAAAGCGACAGAGTATAAAAGTGAAGCAGATGAACCCACAATACCGGCTCCAAGAACAGCCCACGAATTACCTGTCGTGACACCGGTGGCACAGGCACTCAGTAGGCTGAAGCTAAGTGATATGACCTCGCCACGGCCCGTAAACACCAAGGTGCGCTCAGCAAAGTCCACGGCCGGTTGGTCGTCTGACAGTGGCCCGGTTGCCGACATGGTCACACGGACTTGGACTGGATGGCCTTTTCAAAGTCTGAATTTCCGTTTGATTTTGAGCCGGCTGGTGGAGATGTAAGCAATACCAAACAATAGAAAAAGAAACAGAAAAAGAAGAGTAAAAAACCGACCCAGTAGCCATTATCAACCAAATTGAACCAATTTTGTCATTTTTATTCTCCTCTCCTTATGTTCTTCACATAGCCCCAACGAGAGAGGTTCGTTTATTAACTCGGTATATGCACGGAGCACCCCGTACATACCTTCACGGCTGTTGCCTGAATTCCCCGCGTTCTTGTCGCAGGGCAGCTGCAAACAGTCGTGGGAGAAGGTGGGAGGCAGCCTCACTTTTCACATTGCTCCGCCTCCCGCCACGTCTCCTTTTCAGCAGGCCCTCCTTTGTGCAAACGGAGCCCTTTCGAACTTTGTGCCGCCCAGCCATCCTCGAAAATATCAACCTTCAAGACAAAACTTTGTCTTCTCACCGCGTAGTTTAACGACCACGACCAATCTCACTTGCAAAGTTGTCCGAAATAGACGCGCTGAAGAAGACAATAAGTGACTTCACCAAGTGGAGTGCTGCTAAAAATAACAAACACCGTTGACTGACCACAGGCCTGTCGATGGCAACGACAGATTTTACTAAACCACCAACGCCTGGAAAGGAGGCGGATTCCTGATTTGTTGTCGAAGAGAGCTCCTATTATGTGCATTTCAAAATGTTAGAGCAAAGAGGGGGTCCCCGTATACAGTATGTAAGAAATGTAAGAAACACTCACCTGATACTCCTTTTACAACCGGTTTTGGTTTAAAGTGCTTGCTTTCCGTCTGTTAATCGCGAGTATAATATAAATTGGCGGGAGGGTGTTGTCAATTAATCTGACGGCGTCTAGTATATGCTGCCATTGGCCTATTCTTTTCACTTTCAGTCTCTCCAGACCACCAAGACCGCGAGGGCTCGTTTGGCAAACTAAGCTATACGGCGCCTGGAACGCAAGCTCGTTCAAGGTCCACCAGCACGGCCGGTTGTATCCAGCCAGCGGTCGTGGACACAGTAGTAGTACGACTCCCGGCCGTTGTCATTGGGCGACCACATGTCGTAAGGGCTGTAGAAATGGGACCCCGTGCATTGGTTGGTGTCGACGTTTTGGACGGTGTAGGCGGTCTGGGCCTGGTTTTTCCAGACACAGATCCAGTCGTCCACGCCACCCCGGCACGTATAGTCATTGCCCGTCTCGATGCTGCTGACGACTTCAAAGCCGGCGGAGATCCACGAAATGGCCGAGGCACTGGCCGTCCAAGAGACGCCGTAGGAGCGTGACTCGGAGTGGCCAACCTCGCATTCACCCTGTCCACAGCTCATTGGCGCCTCGCTCGCTGTTAGCACATGTCTGTTTGTGGCAGGGTAGTGCAGTAGGGTAGGGCAGTAGGGTAAGACATGCTGAAACATACACTCAACTGGACATTTATGGGATTCTGGTGCGGGTTGCCATCACCCACGAGGAGCGTGTTCGAAAACCAGGTGTCACATGCGCCTTGCCGTTTGCGCTTTTGGCCTGTATGGGATTCCGCATGTTCGCATCACGAGCGGTTGTCATGTTGGATGAATTTACTGGCAAAGATGGTGCATTGAGTAATCCATGGAGGACACTTGCCACGACAAACTGCAATGCATCGGGCACAAGAATCGTGCAGGTAACCAAAGACTCGAACGGGCTGTGGATGCGGCCGCCTCTTTCGTCTACTTTTTTATTCTTTTTTATTGCGGCATACTTGTTCTTCAACCAAGACAAACAAAAGAAAAGAAAGACAGAAAAAGGGGGGGAAAGTCGACCGCAGCCGCAATGTCCAACGCGACCGCGTCGTCATGCCCGCCGGGCAACCGGATGCCCGATATCAGCAGCCTCCCCATTCCGACCGGCATCACGGACCATGCCATGGTCACCTGCTGTGCGCCAAAACCGGTCAACATTGCCGCCGGCTGCTACGAGTGGTGCGAGATTGCCGACGCCAAGGTGGACAACTTTACAATGTGCCTCCAGCTCAACGGCCGGGACAACCAGTCCACGATTACGGGGTTTCGGTACAGCAATGGTGCAGGGAAGACGACAGTGACAATAGTGCCGATCGGGCTGTGGGCGCTGTTGGTCTCGGGTGTGTCTGGCGTGTTGTTGGTGTAAATCGTATGGTTGTTTACTAAAAAAGGGGGCTAAATACGGGGTCATACGAGACATAATCCAGCGAGCCTACGATTTTACGACTTTAGTTTTTATCAACAAGCGACGTTATATATATATATATATATTTAATCACATATTAAAATAAGTCGTAAAGAATAAAATGGAGCAAAAAAAAATCTTGTTCAAATGACAAAAAATTGCGTCGGCCGGGAATCGAACCCGGGGCCTGTCGATGGCAACGACAGATTTTACCACTAAACCACCGACGCCTACAGTGCTTAATGCCTGATTGTTGAAACCGGACGCCTCGGGCAGGTATATAAAATAAAAGTAAATGTTTCTTATTCAGGGTCCGTGGCCATTGTTGGAATCGACGACAGCTTTAAACAGTGTTTATTTTCTCCTCTCTACAACTAGCTTTTTAATTCCTCGCCATACGTCAAGTTTCAGCCTCGTTTGCGTTTGCGTGGCATCGTTTCTTTACAATCATGGAGACAATCGAAGAATTAAGGCGGGAGCTTGAGGAGCAGCGCCGCCTCAACGAAGAAGCAGAAGCCCGCGCACTCGACGAACAGCGACAAGGCGAAGAAGCCGAGAAAGCCGTCGCGCCAACCAACTTGCACAAATTCCTACCGCTCTGCCACAACAACCTGTACGCAAGCCTGTCCGGCTCGGCATGGAAGCAGCGATTTGTCTGTGTCGTCTCGCTCAAGAACGACCGTGAGGGAGGAGCTCCAGTATATAATCTCGGTGATTGGGACATGGATGCTGTTGGCAAAGTGGGAACAAACGGCGTCGAACAAAGAGCTGCATCTCAGGTCTCTGCCTCCGCGGAGGTGGAGGTGTGTCGCAATAGATCCATGCCTCGGAAAGACGCCGAAGCCGAGTGGGCGTCGTCGGGTGCAGCCCCTTGGCACAGCCATCCTCGCAGCTATAGGTAAACACCTGCTCGGCCTCGTCGTGCTCAATCCACCGCGCCGTGCCCAGCGCTAGAACCGTCGTAGTCCCATCTAGATCGTGCCGTGTCTGGTCGAGAAACACAAAGCGTCCAATAGTGACCGCGCAAGCAGCCGCTCCATGCGTGCGGCAAATTAGTGGACACGCGCCTTGGCCGCCGGCTAGGGGATGTGCGCTGGCTCGTGGCTGAGAAGGAAAACTACGTTCCAGTACCGGCGCAGCTGCTTCTCGAGAAAGACAGAGAGGCCGTCGTCGGCCACCTGGCCAATGTCGCCGAGCAGCGCGAGGTTTGGCGCCGTCTGGGGCAGGCGGAAGTCGTAGGCCCCGCGCGTTTCGAGGTGGAGGTCCGACACGATCTGGAATGCAGGCGCCACGGCGAGGAGGCTACGGGCGATGTGAGCGTAGATGCGCATGTCGTGCGCCTCTGTTGCGGTGTTGCGCTCTGGGCAAAGTACCCCGTACAGTGGTACTCGTGGCTGTGGTGACAGAAGACGGGCAGGAATGATGAATCGTCCATCAATGGAACCCCTCCAAAATTTTATACACCGAAATTCTTCCAACACACCTGAACTGGCATTCATTGTTTCTAGACCTGAACTTTCACCATTTCCCTTCGATGTCCACCCGCCAAAGACTATGCCGCCGCCACCGAAAAAGTACAACATCCTGTGGGATGCGTTTTGTGGGGGGTTGGTTGGTGCTGGCCGCGATGGAATTGTCCACCATGGCCCTGCTGGCATGATCGTCAGGTCCCGCGTCGCTTCCAAGACGACTCTTTAGAAAAGGGCTACCGCGACACGCCTAACGTCAAGTACTTTGAACACGAGCGGGCTATGCTTGACCTCATGCAAAAGCGACAAGCACGCCCCAACGCCATTCAAAGCGTCCTGTCGACAAGCGACGGCATCTTTAATCCTCTGATGAAAGAAACTTTCAAGGACTTCCCAGGCCGCGGGATGCTTGCCCCAGAGGACTTGCCCCAGAGGACCAAGCAACTCACTGGGTAGTCCAGATTTCATCCGCTGCGGTATGGCTCGAACCCATGGATCTATTCCATGGCGATCTCCGGCCACCCAGCATCCTGCTAGACGACAACGGAAGGCCTTTCTCGTGGCGGTTCTTCCCAGATACATGTCCTCAACGTTGCTGCAGACGACACCAGTATCCTTTGCCTCTTGGCACGGATTGAGCTAAGGGGTTCCTCAATTTTGTGCTGGCACACCACTGAAATTACTGTCGTGATTATATTTTTGCACATGTTGCGTGGGGTTATCGACCGTCAGTGTTTCTTTGAGTCCGTCGCGGTTCCAAGTTAACGCCCGGGGACCGCGGCCGACGCAATTTTTTGTCGATTCCGACTATAGTTATTTTTCATTTTTCATTTGCCCATTTTCCTCTTTTCCCCCTCTATTTATTTTTCCTTTTTTTAGTACGAAAATAAAATTTAAAAGCTCTATGTTTCTCTGTCCCGTTTGATTTTTGTTGCCTCAGGAGAACACTGTCCCTGCCGTGTTGATTCTGCTGACTAACTTGTTGTTCCCTCAACGGTGGCTGTGAGTGTGGCGCTAATTTTGGCCCCATTAGTGCCCCGCGTTCAGCGACGCGTCTACCGTGTAGCTTCCCTGATCGAAGCTAAAGCATCACCGCCACCAAAGCAGCGGGAGCCGACAACGGATGCTGGCTCGCGGAATACCATACACGACCTTCCTGCCTGCGACAAGGCGGGAGAGCGGCACTTTGTTTCGGCCCCTGCTTGTGTTGGGCACACCTCGGCCAATTGAATAGACCATTGGCCATCTCTAACGGTGTCCAACGCATCGTCGTTTGTTGATTTTTCGACCTCCTCTCGACAACAGCCTCCATTCGAACGTCTTCTCCATCATCCTACCCCGTCCCCACCCACGCTCATCCGACGACAGTCGACCTTACTCCACAATGCGTCGCTTCATCTCGCCCGGGCGGATTGCCCTGCTCACGCTGGTCGACATGTACTGCAGCGAGGCCGTCCGGGACAAGGACGACAACTTCATCCTCGAGCTCATCACCTGCTACGTCACCGACACGTACGCGCGGCCCACGAACCAGCGGCAGCGCTACCTCGCCCGCTGGCAGCGCGCCTTTCTCAGCGTCGACCTCCTCGGCCACCTCCACAGCCTGCGCCCGGCCCTGCAGCGCTGCTTCATCGCCTTCGCCCCGCCCAGCACCGACGTGCCGCTGTGTGCGACGCTCTGGGACGACCTCGTTGCGCGGCTCTGGTTGCGCCTCACCTCGCTCGACGACCTGGGGCCCTTTTTCGAGCAACTGGCCATGTACATTGCGCCGACGCACGCCGAGCTGCGCGCCCACCGCGACCTCGGCATCGAAGACCCGCCCGACGATCTGTTGCTGTTGGACCGCCGCTCGCCGATTGGTCTGATGGTCTTCCAGGCGTGCAGCGAGTTCCAGCAGCTGTCGTTTGCGCACCGTTGCGAGCTGTGGGAGGACTTTGTGCGCTACCGCAACCCGACGCGGACCGACTTTAAGATCCTGTGGCCACAGGACTTTGGCGTCGACGACCTGCTCTTTGACGCCGTGCTGACGCAGGGCCAGGCCGACTGGGGCGCGGCGGGAACCGACGCCGTGGCGCGCGTCGTGTTCGACCGCATGATCAAGGACTCGTCGGTGTCGGTCAGCCACGACGAGACCGACAAGCTGGTCACGATGCTGATTGAGCGCGAGCGCATCGGCTTCCGGCCTGACCCCACCCTGCGCGACGCTGCCGACACCGTCATCCAGGGCGCCACGCCCATCCCGTCCCAGGCCACCTTTTACCGCCTGCTCGACGCCTGGCGCATGGGCGACATCAACACGGCCTACGACCAGCTGCACCGCTACTTTGACCTCGTGTCGCGCCAGGGCGTCGGCGCCGCGTTCGGGTACAACGTCGGCCCCATGAACAAGGGCGTCATCCAGCGCGACTTTGGCGAGCACTCCAACGATTTGTTGTCGATGTTGGACGCTGTGCACGCCGGCCGCGAGGCCCGCGACTACAACTCGCTCCGCTTTTCGCTGCTGTGGCTCTACATGTACGCCCGCGTGCTGCCGCGCCACATCCGCCCGCATCAGCTGCAGGGGCTCGCCGGTGAGGCCACCGACGGCCGCCAGGTTCTTCCGTATGTGCGCGACGACGCCGACGCATCGCAGTTCCACGGCCACCATGCCCTTGCCACACTGCTCGAGGCGCGCGTCGCCATCGGCGACGGCCGGCCGCCCCTCGTTGCCAAGACGTGCCTGCACGAGGCCGGCCGCCGCATTGTGACGCACTGCGAGGTCACGCTCGAAGGCCAGCTGACCAGCACGCTGATGCTCTTTTGGGACCGCATGGGCTACGGCCCGCTGGCCGTAGTGCACGGCCGCGTGTTTATGCGCACGCGCCACGACGCCGTGCCCTTTGACGACGCCGTGCGCGTCGCCTCGCGCCTCGCGCTGGAGTACGCCCAGGCCGGTGAGTTTGCCAAGGCCAAGGCCGTCATGGACCGGCTGAACCCGGAGGGGCTCACCTCCCTCAAGCCCCAGGGGATCGTGCGGCACGTGCTCACCTATGTCGCGGCCGTGCAGGCCGTGCGGGCGCATCAGTTCGACGAGGCCGAGGACTTGCTGCTGCGGCGCCTGCCCACGGCCGGCTACCCGTCGTGCGCGCCCACGCGCGTCGACCGCCAGGCCCAGGGGCCGTCTCAAATGGACCCGGACCTGGCGGCCCAGGTGGCGCTTCTGCACGTCGCGTCCCTCACCCGGCGCGTCGGCGACGATGGGGAGGCCGATGAAGACGCTACCAAAGCAGGGACAGACGGCGGCGGCTCGTTAGTAGTGGCGCGGGATGCGCTCGACCGCTTCGAGGCCGCCTACGACAAGGGCGTCGGCGACCTGCACGTGCTCCTGCAGATCTCGCTCGCACGCGCCACCTTGTACGCACGCGCCGGCCGTGGCCTGCGCGCCGTCACGCTCCTGCTGCACACCCTGCAGGCCTGTCTGCGCCGCCGCTACCACGTGCTGCTGTGGGAGACCGTGGGTGCCGTCGCGCGCCTGCTCGTGGCCGAGGGCGAGTTCCGCGCGGCGCGCACCCTACTAATCCTAGCGCTGCCCCGGTCGCTGGAGACCGCCCACGCCGAGACGTCAGCGCTGCTCTACCAGTCCCTGGCCGACGCATGCATGGGTCTGGCCGGGACGGAGTCAGAGTCGACCCAGGCTCCCAAAACGAAACCGGCCGGCCGCATGAAGCAGCACATGGGGCGCGCGTGGTGGTACCTCGGCCAAGCGCAGGCCTGCTTTGACCGCGCTGGAAGCGGCCGCACCGTGGCCCAGGAAATTGCCATGAAGCGGCAGGTCATCCTTTCGGTGGCCCAACAGGTGGGAGGAATCGAGGCCTAGGGGAAGCATAAGGTGGAACAGCAAAAACCGAAAGTGGTATCATCATGGGATACAACGGCGTTCAATGGCATAACAACTAGGAGCACAGCATACAGCATAGCATGGACGGGGTACAGCATAGCATGGGATTTGTGTTTTCTTTTCGCTTCTTTTATCGGATCTATACCCTTACTTCTTGGGCGAACTGCGGAGTACGGCCGGAGCATTGTCAAATCATAAATGCATTATACAAAAAGGCATTCCACATTCAAATATCGTACAAACATGTCTAGATCGTCGTAGTCATACAAGGTGGCAGTTTCAGATCGCCCCAACTAATCTTGCATCTCTTCATCGCTATCGCCATCGTCATCATCGTCGTCGTCGTCGTTGTCGTCGCCCAACAACAGCACATCAAACAAGTCCGTCTGCTCTTGCAGCGACCGGCCCAGGTACGTCCGCCCTTCTTCAATGTACTGCACCATGCGGTCAGCTTCCTGCTCGATGCGCGCCATTTCGAGGCGGATGCTGCCCACGGACTCGCGCAGGTGCTGCAGCGACTGCGTCATCTCGCCCTCAATGGCAGCCTGCCGCTCGGCGTCGGCCCGCACGCGCTTTTCGAGCGCGGCCAGGTCCGCCTCGCTGCGCTGCAGCAGCCGTACGGCCTCTTCGGTCTCGGCCTGAGGCGTCAGGTCCAGGCTGCCGCCGCTACCACCACCCTGCTGGGTCATCAAAGCGTGAGCCGACGATGACGTCGATGTGGACGACGTGGAGGCCGCCGCCGCCGCCAACTTCTGGTGGGCCTCGACCGTTGCCTTTTGGATGCGTGCGTGGAACGCCTTGTGCGACTCGCCCTTGGGCGGTGCGCTGCCCAGGAACAGGGCCGGCACCATCTGGCTGCAGCCGTGGCACCGTCGCATGGCCGTGGCGGACGTGGCCGCCGCCGCCGCCGCCTCGTCGCCAAAGTCGACGAGGCTGCTGTTCGTTAGGTCCGTTTGTCCTTGTTTTTTGCTGTTCTGCACACTGTGCATAGCCTGGTGCAACTGGTGGAAGGCTTCCGAATAAAAGTTGCGGCCGCAGGTTGTGCACGGGTAGTTGGAGGTGGCGGGTGCCACGCTACCGCCGCCGCCCGAGCTGACCCGGTCGATCGCGTCCAGCTCCGCGCGCAACGCCAGCTTCAGGCGCGCCAGCCGGTGCCGCAGCCGCAGCACACGGTCCGGCAGGTGGATTGCCTCGCCCTCGGCCATGGCCAGGTACCGCCGCTCGGCCGCCAGGTCGCGGATCAGGCGCTCGGCGGCGGCGCCCTGCTCGCGGCCCTCGCTCTTGATCTGGCGCAGCTGCTGGCGCTCGGCCTCAGTGCTCTGCACGATGCGGTCAATATCGGCGGCGCTCAGCAGGGGCAGCTCGAGCTCGAGGATGCGCCGCACGACCGTCTCCTTGGTCAGCTGCTCCTTGTAGGAGAAGCGCAGCTTCTTAAAGAGGCCCTCGAGGTAGTCGAGCTCGTCGAGCGCGGTGTGGTAGTCGGGAGTGGGGTCGTCGTGGTCGTTGATGTTGCCGTCGGTGTCGTCACCGGCGCCCGCCCTCATCTTGACGACGGCTAGCAGCGTATCAAGACTCTGCTGCGTCTCCGGGGCCTGCAGGTACTGCGCCATCTGGTCCATGTGCACGAGATTGACGTAGGTGGCCATAGGTGCGTAGAGCGCGTCGAAGGAGGTGGCGCTGGAGCCGAAGGCGAGGCCCATGTCGACCGGCGTCGTTGTCGGGACGAGGGGTGCGCCTTCGGTGGGCGTCGGGGAGGAGCCGTAGCTGTTGAACCCGGAGGCTGAGGCCGAGATGGAGACGGACGAAGCGCGTGTCGACGCGCCGAGGTCGGTAGACGACGCGTCGGTCGAGTCGCCCGAGCGGCGGGAGGCGCCCGAACGCGTCGAGCGCGCCGAGGTCGCGCCCGAGGACTGTGTTCGTGTGCGGGGTGGCATGTTGTGTGATGGAGTGTGTATTGCAAACGAAGGTCGAGGAGGACGCAGAGTCGGGACGCGTCGCCTTTGGGTGAGTGGTTGTGGGCAAAATTCGAGCGGGCCGTGAAAGGAAAGTCGCGGCCGTTTGCTGTTTTTAAGAAGCGAGCGTAATATGCAACCACTCAAGTGGATTCGTTTGCAGAGTGAATGCAGAGTGGATTCTCGTTCGTTTGCAGTGCGCAAACGTTCCCTCGAAAGTAAACAAAGCGGGGGTTTGTTGACAACAACTGGCAGATCCACGCTAGTCCGTATACGGTAATTTTGTGGGCTTGGTCATTTTGGACGACAGCCTTCTTGGCCAGACTTCCACGACGACGACATCTCAGTACGATCAGTCGGTTAAGGATGACAGTAACGGTTGATGTTTGTTGAATCTGAAAGAAATTATTTTCTTTTATGAATTCATTGCGTCTGTATATAGGTCTGAAATGGGAATGAATTATGGGGTGTCGATAACTTGAAGCATCGTGAGTCGATAAAATATGAACTGATGACCTGCACACGATCGTTATTCAAGACTCACGACACGAAAACAAAATGCCTTTCCATAAAGTACTTGATTTTGGTCTTTGAAAATGCATGTAATCTGCCAAAAACCATTCACTTTCTCTTGACATTAGTTCCATCGCTTTTCTGGTCTTCTTTTCGCCTCCCTGGCGCCTTGCCCTTGACCAACGCACACCCATGTGACCGCCAGCACCCATGAAAAGTCGGCAGGATACATGTGAATACGTCATCTGTGTAGGATAAGAGATTTGGGAAGAGATTTGCTTTGTTTTGGTTGGCTTTGTGGTTGGACAATTCTGGCGAAAGCAACAAAAAGAGAAGCATCTGAGAGAGATCTAAATTTCGTCTGATGTCTGCTTTTCCGTTTGCTCCTCGGCGCTTCTGCCAAGTAATAACTCGCCAAAGAGCTTCTTCCAGCCACCTCACCTAAGTCGCTCTTCCTGTTTTTACCATTGCTATGGGCCTATTGAGGCCTCTTGATGCTATTGTTGCAAATGAGTAGAGGCCTCGCTCCTTCCTAACCTTTATGAAAAGGGCTCGGAGAAAAAGTGGAAGTCAAAAACCACGAAAATATATATTCTGGCTGTCTCCCTCCCTCCCTCTCTTCTCCTTTCTTCTTCCTCTTCTTCCTATTCTCTTCTTCTTCAGCCCTTTTACCTCCTTCCTTCTTTTTGTGTACCTCATCGCGCGATCGCATCCTGCCATTGCGCTTTTCTGTGGTTGATTTCGTTTTCGCGGCTCATTTCCTTGACCACGACCACATCGTCATTTTTTCCCCATCAGTTACGTGGAATTGAGCCGGCTCCCGTCGTCAGTCATGAATTACCAGATCCCAGCAGTTGGGGAGCTTGTCGCTGGTGCGAATCAATGTCATGACGAGGTGAGCCACATTGGAAACGAGGCAACAGCGCTGCCCGTCCCGGTCGAAGGTACGTCGTCTCTTTTCTTGTATAAATACAGTCGCGCCACCAAGATCCAGGATACCATCTGACACTGAGAATCCAATAGGCAACTTCGACCATAGTGATGTTCTGGTGGCAACCGAGCCGGAGCCAATCCATGATGGTCTCCCTTCTTCCGGTCAACAGGCAAACGCACCCGTTGGCCAAGTGAATCCCATCTCTGGTGACACCGTGGTAAGCAGTTCCTCCCGTCCTGCGACAATTACTTTTGGTCTTTGCTAACAATGATATCAGTATACCACGGAAGAAATAACTGCCGCTCATGCCCTTTGTTCTGCCTGTGGCAATCGGCACAGCGCAAATTCCGGCGACGTGCCGAGCCTGATGACGGCCGAAACACATCTCGCCAATTTTTGCACCAGAAGTCGTGCAGATATCTCAGTTTGCGATTTTGCATGGGGGTACCAGTTGAAGCATCACCATGTCATCTTCGCAATCAACATGAGCCGTGCAGGTGTCTTCCCAGACTACCTGCAGAAGCTGATGCAGCCGTACTTTACCGCGTCGAAGCCCGGCATGACCAACGTGTCGGTCCGTCAGCTACTTCGCCCGATCGTCACTCTCGGCGAACACAATCCATCGTACCTGCTTTACCGTGAGATTGAGATCGCTCGTCTGCAGACGCCAAATGCCGAGCCTCTGGATTCCGTTTCGATCCAGCATCTCTTTGTATGCCCTCACGCGTCGATTTCTGGCGGGGACCACGTCGCCGGCCTCAACAATTCTGTCATCGAGAACGCTGTCGCCAGCGCCAACCGAAACATGACCTTGACCAAAAACCTGTCGTGTGGTCGCTGTCCCACCGATATTCAATTGTCCACGGAGCCCGGTCGGCTCACGATACGCACCTGGCATGACTTTGGGTCGTCCACCACGACGCCGAGCTCGAGCGAATGGCTCGTACATATCGTTTCGCCAAAGAACAACGAATTCGTGGGACCGACTGTGACCCATGCAAAGGGCACTGTTCGGTTCCGCTACGAGAATGAAATCAACTGTCAAGGATGGACCCAAGATATCTTCTATCACAGAGACCCCGACAATCAGATGACGGCCGCTGGGCTGCAGGCCGCAGGCCGTGCTCTTCTCACGTACCGCCTACATGGACGTCGGGAGGCCATGAGCCAGTGATGTTCATGTCAAAAAGGTCATGATGCAATTGCGCTGCGTCCGGCTTACTGGAGGAGCTATCGTATCTGTTGTGGTCGAGCTATGAACATGGAGTTGCTTTGTTTTTGCCTGACCTTGTTGATGTCTGTTTTCTTTTTTCTTCTTTAAATTTCTTGTTCATGTCTGGGCGTCATGTGTTTTGTTTTCATCAATGGAGTGGTCAAGGTGTCAAGGTTGCTTAGGGATGCACGGGCAAGGGGGGCGGAAAGGGACTTAATGGGGGTTTTTTTTTTTAAAGGGCTGATGTTTGCATTTTCTTTTCTATTTTAATTGCGCTTATTTGTGCTTATTTATTTTATGCTTCTCTTTTGTCCCCCAATGATATATAACTCACCATCCATTCACCCAATGGTTAAACATCGTGATTTTGTGTACCCATGAACAGCAATTTACTTCTTCAAGCCGCAGTCACAGTATTCACGCAGAACTGGCTGGCACAATACTCATCACCAGCATCATCCTAATAATTCAATCACATGCTTCAATCTCATAGGCTTCAAGAACTGCATTTCAGGTATAAAAAACTCGAAGCTGTCTTTTTTTAGCTTTCTTTATTTCTCCCCAAGAAATACTTCGCTCGAGGAGCAACAGACTCAACACAGCAATAGTTGGCACAACATCTCTTTATTATTGCAAAAGGACTCATGCACCCTCCTGGTGAATTGTGTTGCTTCTCGGTCCGCGAACTAAATAGAAAGCACAAAAGTACCAACAGGTATCCTACCCTACCTCCCACAAAAGTCCGTCGTCAGCCATGAGCTCGCCGGCTTAGAAGCCTTAGCTCACGTATTATTACGAAATCAAACATAGGCGTGAAGGGTTCCACACAACAAAATTACTTTATTGGGAATCAATATCAATTCATAGACTATGGCATCGAACATGAATACGAACAGCAAGAGTGAATAAAAGAAACTGCTAGTCAAGTCGCAAAGTCGCAAAGCACAAAAATCGGAAGCGCAGCCATTCCCTCCTATCTTTTTTTCTTTTGTTTTTTCCCTTGAATGTTTTTTTCCGTCTTTTTCCTTTCATCTTACTTGTTTACCACGTCGAAGCCGCCCATGTCGTCGAGCGCGACACGGATCTCAGTGACGTAGGCTGGGATGCCACCAGCCCAGCACATGGGCTCGTACTTCTTGCCGGGCACGTTGCCGCCCATGTAGGTGGAGGTGGTGGTGGGGAAGAGCGTCATGTTGTTGATGTCAACGATGCGCTGCTTCCAGGCCTTGGCGGCCGACTCCTTGGGGTTGATGTACTTGATTTTCTTGTACTCCATCTTCTCGATGGCGTCGGCGATCCAGCGGCCCTGCACCTCGACGGTCGAGGGACCGTTGCTGAGCAGCGTGGGGCCGTGCACACCGTAGATGTGGAACATGTTGGGGTAGCCGGAGACCGTCGTACCCAGATACGTCTCGGCGCCGTTGGCCCAGGCCTCGGTCAGTTCAGTGTTGTTGACGCTCTTGAGGCCGAGCTGGGTCATAACACCCGTGACGACATCGAAGCCGGTGGCAACGGCAACGACGTCAAACTCGTGCACGGTGCCATCCTTGAGCTGGATGCCGGTCTCGGTGAAGCGGTCAATGGGGTTGTTCTTGACATCAATCACATCAACGGTGGGGCGGTTAAACTGCTCAAAGTAGTTGTTCTCGAGGCAGGGGCGCTTGACGCCGAAGAAGTGCGGCGGCTCCTTGGGGGCCAGGATGTCGCGCAGGCGCGGGTCGCCGATGCGCTCACGCGTCTTCTCGACCCAAAAGTTGTAGGCCTCGCGGTTGGCGTCGGCGTTGAGCAGCGTGTCCTTGTAGAGTGCGACCCAGTAGCGGAAACCGCCCTCCTGCCAGACCTTCTCGTAGAGCGCGCGGCGCACCTCGGGCGGGTCGTCAAAGGTGTTTTTCTCGAGCCACCCATAGAAGAAGCCCGCGAAATTCTTCTCGCGCAGGCCAAACAGCTCCGGGTAGTATGTCTTCCGGCTGTCCTGCTCCTCGTTGGTCAAGGAGCGCTTGCGCATGGGGATGGCCAAGTTCGGCGTACGCTGCAGCACCTTGACCTCGCCGGCCTCGGGGCCCCAGGCCTGCACGATCTGCACGCCGGACGCGCCGGTGCCGATGACGGCACAGCGCTTGCCCTTGACCTCGACCTTCTCCTCGGGCCAGAACGACGAGTGGTGCACGACGCCCTTGAACTTGTCCATGCCCGGCCAGTCGGGGATGTAGCGGCGCGCGGCAAAGCCCGTGCCCAGCACGAGGTACCTGGCCTTGGTGGTGCGGCCATCCTCGGTCTTGATGTGCCAGCGACCTTCGTTGGTGTCAAAGTGGCCGCCGATGACGACGGTGTTGAAGGCGCAGTCCTTCTTGATGCCGAGTACCTTGTCGACGTGGTCAAAGTAGTTGCGCAGGTCCTGGTAGTTGGGGTAGTTGGACGTCCAGTTCCACGTCTTCCACACCTCGGGGAACGAGAACTCGTACTCGGGCACCTCCGAGTCAACGCCGGCGCCGGGGTAGCAGTTCCAGCGCCACGTGCCGCCCGTGTCGTTGCCAGCCTCAAAGATGACCGTTTTCAAGCCGCGGTCGCGCAGGGTCTTGAGCATGAAGATGCCGGCTGGGAGGGGGTGGTGTTAGTGGAAATGAAAATTATGTGCCTATGATCATATAGTCCTATTTGAACCTATCAACGCGGGGAACGTACCAAAACCGGCACCAACAACGAGGGCATCGACCTCGAGGTTGTCGGCGTACGGGCCGGTCTTCTCAGTATGGCTGACCGAGTAGTCCGTGAGCTCCGTGTTGAACTTCTTGGGAGGGTGGCTGGGAATTGGCTCGCCCATAGTGCCGGTGTGTAAGTGTATGTGGAGGGAGAGTGTGGGAAGAAAAAATGAAAAAGACAAAGGGATGAGGTATAAGTCTTTTGAGAGGCAAAGATGGAGGAAAATGGCCGAGAGAGATGAAAGTCAAAGATGCAAGATGGCTTTGGCCTCGTATTTCTATCCAACATCGGCAGCCAAGTGAATCGGGTATTTATAATTGTCGGTTCATGAACAAAAAAGCCAACAACCAACGGATACGCTCATATTCGGGGACCGCTAAGATGGCCAGCCATGCGCGGACAAGCATCCAAGCTTGCACCGGCCAGACCATGCCTCTCGCCTCATCCTCCCCCGCCATCCCCCATCTCCGCATTGTTTCCTCATCCTCCTCCCCGGCCAATACCCCAAACTACACGCCAGACCCTAGGTAGGGACCGGTCGGACAAAAGCAAAGGCGGCCAACGAGAGCCATGATGCGACTACATGGACCACATAGATGACCACAAAGACCCTACCGAGCATCGAGTGGCCAGACCCTGCCCTTCCCCTCCCTTGGATGGACGGTCCTCGACGATCTGATGCGGCTGCGCGGCTATAGGCCACTGTGTTTGGGCCGAGGAACTGGTCGTTTTCCATTGTCGAGCGTCTTTTCGCCGGTCGTCCAGGACCGTTCCCGGCAGCGCGGGCGTCAACTGACCATCGCCCTGGCACTGGATAGGCAGACAAAGATAGACAAAAAGATAGGGCGGCGTTCCAGGCAGTTAGAGCACATATGCCAGGACGGGACAAACACACTGCACGTATTCGTATATGGATGTGATAGGATGAGATGGGGGTGGGATGACGAGCAGGCGAATGCATGCAGATAGACCGTCTTGGGCCATGGGGAGGAAGGGGGGCAACTTGGCCAAAGACCAACCAGACTGCCGACTAGGCAGCTGGACTATCTCCATTCATGAGACACGACGTATCTTAGTATGTAGAACGAGCGGATACGCCTCGAGGGGGGGCGTATTGGGCTGGACAAGCTTCCTGTGCAGTCCATCGTTCCAGTCAGCCAGCCACTGGGCATCATGTCTTTGCTAGCTTCACCCCCTACCAGTATAGACGTACAAAGGTACTTGCACTTGTACGTCTAGCTTTGACAGAGACAGGCCATTCCTCACTTGTTTCAAGTCAAACCATGTGCTCCTCTGTGTGCTTGACGCGTACTTTTGCTGCAGCTCCTGCTAGTCCACCGTGTAAGTCGTCAGGTCGTTTATAGGCGACTTGGGCAGAAGACGGGAATTAACGTCGGAGTGTTTTTGGTATCTTTTTTGCAAGCACGACGGATTTGGGGTTGCCTCGGAGTACTTGGGAATATTGGGAGCTTGTGTGGTGTGCTGGAGTTTGCCCGACGTTCGTCCATGGACGCGGACACGGCCCATGGCCTTTGGAAACGAAGAGCAAGCTTCTAGCTGTGGCGGTAGTGTAAGTGGGGAACAAGCGAAGAAAGTCGGAGCGGGGGCAAACCGACGTCCCGATGCATAAAAACAAAAAGTATGGGGACTAGGTTGCATTCGAGAACGGCATCAACAACGTCTAGTCTGGGAGATAGTCTGGGGAAGAAGCAACCCCCAGACGAGCAACGGCCATGGCATCTCGCTCATCATCCTCATCCTTCTCTCCCTCCGTCCGTCCAGCCATTTCTGGTCATCGTGTTCACTTATCCTCGGGCGTCGTTCGGGATCATCCCAATGTGGTCCTATCAGCCACCTATCCAGTCACACAAACAAACCGACACAGCAAAAAAAAAAAAAAAAAAAAAAAAGAGCAGCAAGGGACCGCCGCCATGCATCTCCAATGCGGATTCCAGGGATGCTTATCCGCTTGTGATGAAGTTGATAAAGGAACCTCGAAGAGCAAATGAGGGAAATGGCGCTTTCGTGTTGCTCGTTGACGGAATCTACCCCGTTCACGGTACTTTGTGCTTTGTGGTTGCGTTGGCATTAAGCCTCGTCGACGTTTCTGCCGGCCGGTTATGCATATGCTGGGGTTCTTTTGTCTCATCCACCAAAACGACATCACAAAGAAGCTTGTCGTCCACCCACATTATTACAAGAGACGATTTTGAGATACGGGCTGATGGATCCTCTATTCGTCTTGACAAGCCTGGTGATCGTCGAAATATCGTACGATGAGGAAGCCCTGGAAGGGAAAAGGAAGCTCTTCCCTTTGACTCGCCTAGTCCGTCAGCTAGTAAGAAGGCCAGAAAGAAAAGGGAAAGAGGCCCTTGTGGCGTTACATCTCCATAAACACTGCCTACCACAGTCAAACAACAGAAGAAAAAAAAGATAGAAGGTGCCTGGCGTGCCTTACCTCAGTCCCTGTTGACTCTGCGCTCCGATCAACGCAGACCGCGGCCGTCGTCAACGAACAAGACGATCCACAAGTACGTACGACGTAATACTCCGTACTCCGTACGAGTCCAAACGCAGGCCCTTGTCCCCACTGCGCAGGCTACGGTTTTACAGCCGTTGGATCTTTTTCCTTTAGTTCGAGCACCGCGTCGAGGTTGAAGGCGGCAAAAAAGAACGACACAGGCCTCTGTACGTCGGCTAACAAGATCAACACGGCCAGAAAGGACCAACAACAATACAACAAGGGTTTTTTTGTGCATCTTTTCTGTACAAATGTGTCCGTATGTGCAGGGATGGGGCACGACAAGGCCGAGGCATCAGGATCTGCCCTTCTCTTTCCCCGCAAACGCTCATACCCCGTACTATGTTGGTCTTGGCACAAATTCCGGGGTCCGGAACCGCAATATATGCATGGAAAGGGAGGAGATAACGGGGTGGGAGAGAGAGAGAAAGACTATGCAAGATGGGGGCTGAAAGGGGAGAGGGTGTGTGGGCAGCGATGAGACAACGAGACGACGAGACGGGAGCGGAGGTGGATTTACTGGCCGTGCCTTCCTGCCACACATCGCCGTGCAGTTTCCCCAGATTGTCTCTAGGAAATGGGTGAGGTGTCAACAACACGTGTGGCGGGAAAGGGAGAGGAAGGGGGCGTGAAAGAGGCAGGAACGACTGAGAAAATCCATTTTCCCCGCGCGAGCAACAATCACCGTCGGATCCGCAGCTAAGCCGCTTGTGCCCAGAAGAGAAAGCTCAGGAGCACCACGTAACCTCGTAAGGAAAACGAGACAGGAAAAAGAAAACAACAAGACGGGAAATAAGAAAAATGCCTCCCCGCGCGCTCCCCGACATCAAAGAGGAACGGCCATGGCGGCCATCACATGGTGTCCTTGGCCCCACGCTGTCAGGCGCGCAGACGATCTTGGCTCTAGGAAGGGCTGGGCGAGGCGAGGACGACCTGCGATCTCGAGGTTGAGCTGGCCTAGTGTTAGTCTAATGCTAGTGCTCGTGCTAGAGCTGTTTGTATCTTTAGCGACTGTTGGTGTCGTCCGCGTCCTTGTGCCTCTGGTTGGCTCGCCCGGGTATGACGCCGGTAGCAGCTCCGGAGCTCCAACTTCCTCTCGTCCCGCCTCGGCGAACCTCTGTGGACAGCTGCAGGTTGGTGGTGTCTGTGTTGCTGTTTTCTTTCCTTCTTTCTTTTTTTACAATATTTTAATGATTTTTTTAACGGGAACTGCGACGTACTCACTCCTCATTTGTCAGTCCTCTGCTGTGAAGATCGATGGCTGGACCATCGGCTGTCCTGGCCATCGCTCCCGTAAGTCCGGCGGACTACAAAACTGCTGCCATGGCTGCTTAAGCCTCTGTCACACGTACGTGCCCCCTACCTGACTGTCGAGAGACTGTCACACATTGCACAACATCTACGTTTACGTCTACGTCCACGTCTACGTCTACGTCTACACTCCGTACCACAACCATACTCAAACCATCCACCACACAGACGCCATCTTCACCATGCCTCTCAACGAAGAGACCCTCGCCAACCTCCGTGGCATCGTCGACGCGGCGTGCGCCGACCCGACCACGGACATCCCGGGCGCGACGGTGGTTGTGGTCGACAAGAACGGCAATGACCTGTTTGCGCACGCCGCGGGCAAGCGCGGCGTCGTGTCATCCGAGCCCATGACGCTCGACAACATCTTCTGGATCGCGTCATGCACCAAGATGCTGACGGGCGTGGCCGTCATGCAGCTCGTCGAGCAGGGTATCCTGCGCCTCGATGATGGCGCGCAGATCGCGCAGCTGGTGCCCGAGCTGACGAACCTAACCGTGCTCAACAAGGACGGCACCACGGAGCCGCAGAAGAAGGCCATCACGCTGCGCATGCTGCTGACGCACACGGCCGGCTTCGGCTACTCCTTCTTCAACGAGCGCCTGCGCGACTGGGGCTTCCCGGCCGGCGTCGACGAGTTCAGCGGCCGCTTCGAGGACATCAAGACGCCGCTGCTCTTCCAGCCCGGCGAGGGTTGGGAGTACGGCACCAACATCGACTGGGCCGGCGTGGCGCTCGAGCGCGCGACGGGCCTGTCGCTCAACGCGTACATGCAAAAGCACATTCTGCAGCCGCTGGGCCTCGGCAACATGAACATGATCCCGACGGCCGAGATGCGCGCCAAGCTGGCCTACTGCCACTTCCGCCAGCCGGACGGCGTGCTGCGCCACCGCAACCACCTGCAGCGCGCGCCGCTGGTCGTGGACCTCAACAACCAGGAGGACGTCGCGGCCATTTTTAACAGTGGCGGCGCCGGCATGTTTGCCAAGCCGCAGGAGTACACCAAGGTGCTCGCCGTGCTGCTCAACGACGGCACGTGCCCGCGCACCGGCGCCAAGCTGCTGCGCAAGGAGACGGTCGACGAGATGTTCGCGAACCAGATCCCGCAGTTCCCCAACAGCAGCCGCCAGCCCATCCCCGCGGCCATGCCGGAGCTGACCAACCCGGTGGGCGAGCTGTACCCCACCGCCGGCAACCCGCCGCAGGGCTGGGGCCTGACGTTCATGCTGGCCAACAGCGACGGCACCGGCCGCTCGGCCAACACGGTGCACTGGGCCGGCCTGATCAACGCCTGGTGGTGGTGCGACCGTGACAACGGCGTCGCGGGCCTTGTCTGCACGCAGATCCTGCCGTTTGCGGACATGAAGGTCCTGGGCCTGTGGGTGGGCGTCGAGGCGGAGGTGTACAAAGGTCTTGCACAGGCCAAGTAAGAGCGAGGCGAGGCAAGGTGCAAGTAAGCTTTGGCCAGTCGGCGGTCGTGGGTCGAGCGGGGGTGCGTCGTGCGTCGTGCGTCGTTTGCGCGCGCGCCGGTCTGGAGTCTGGAAGCTCTGGGATCTCTGGGATCTCTGGAGGCTCTGGAAGCTCTGGATTCCAGTGCACCCGCAAACACGAACCCCACAGGCTGTGAGATTGGATTACATTTGACGGGCCAATGATACGTGCGGGATCGGACGTATGTGGGTCATGTATGCACGTGATATTCTACGTCCGCGACTGTGGCATATCGCCGCCAGTCAGCGCAAGGCTTGATTGGTTTTTTGGGGGCTGTTTTGGGGCGGTTTTCTAGGAATTTGAGGGGGTTGCGTGGTTTTTCGCCGTCTTCACCTTTGTTTCCCTCTGCCTTTTTCCTCTTTTTTGGTCGCCGAGCATGTTGTGCTGTCTTCTCTTGTCATTTTCTGTCTATTTCTCGGCCTAGTTTATTGCCTATTTTTTACAATGTATTTTTGTCAATTTCGCCGCCCAGTCTTGCCTCGTTCCGATCGTACAAGTACAAGTATCTTACAAGTAGTCGCTCTTCCGATGGCTCGGAACAAGGCGTAAACACCGCCAGGTCCCCGATGCGCCCCCTGTATCTTACAAGTATCCTGCCGCCTTCGCTTGCAGCTTGCACGAACCAGGCGAACCAGGGAGGAGCTCACCATGCCCCATGGACCCCATGGGAGCAAAGGTCACATTGGCCAACGCCTTTTTTCGCCTCGTCGGATGCCCACCCGCGCTGTCTGTGATCTTTCTGCGATGCCCATCGATCATCGAGGTCACGTGTCGCCACAGTGCCAGTGCACGAGACGCACTCCCAAGACAACTTGCCAGGGGAAGCAAGCCGACTCGCCAGCGACGATGACGCGTTGGTACCCTCCCCTCCCTAGTGTCCTAGCCTGGCTTGCTGTTGTCTTGCTTGCCTGGTGCCCTAGTGCCCTGTTGGCCCGTCTCCCAGTCTCCTAGGCAAGCTCACCGTATATTTGTTTTTTGTTGTTTTTCTGTGATGCTGCTCGCCGTGTTGTTTCTTTTTCCTCGTTCTGCCTGCCCATTTGGGCTGCGGCTGAACCTTGGGCGTCAATATTGTCTGCAGAGGTTGGGGGTGGCGGCCAAACAGGGAGATGATGGACACAAGCACCGATGTGGTCATGTAGACGACACGGGATGGTGGAGGAGGAGGAGCAGATCCAAACGAGGAGAACGAAACACGAAAAGAGGAGGTGACGAGACGAGGAGACGAGAGGGGAAGGCGCAAAAGGACAGGCCCAGAAGGGCGGAGAACCCCAGGGAACCAGTTCTCGCCAGTGTCTCTGGGCATCACCGTTTCTCTTTCCCTCTTTGCTCCTTCCCCTCCCAGCGCATCAACACACACGATGCGGCCAAGGAAGGCAGGAGGCGGGCACGTCCGGCAGTTCCGCCCCAGACATCGCGCATCGCAGTTTCCCAATATAAGCCGTAGGCCCTGTGAATACGCTCCGTCTCCCCTTCTCCTTCCTTTTTATTCTGGCTGCTTCACCGTGCTCCTTCCCCAGACACCCCCGTTCCCCGTCAGCGTCCCATCCATCGCTAGCCCCCGCCCTTCCTGCGACTGGATGCATATTGTATGGGGTGATGTCCACGCTTTGGAACGTTCTTTGGTTCGTTGGGGCCTTCTGAACGCTGGAACGAACCTCGCTTGCCACGCCTGTGGGATCAACCGCACTTTTGCCATCCTTCCCCTTTGCCCTCTGGTGGCCCTCCGTTTTTCAAAGATTTCCATGGGTTCTTGCCCCTCGACGTGAAATCGGCCCTGCCTAGCTCAGTATAAATGCGGGGAAGTGGAGGTTTTCGGCGAACCGGATACCCCTAGACTCGGCCTCCAGGTTTTGTTTCCTCTGTTCTGGCTCCTGGCTCCCACTGGCACCGCCTGAGCCTTCCTTCCCTCTTTTACCCTAACTAAGGCACACTGCCCGCTGGCTCCTGCCTCACGTCTCCATCTCGCCCTCCCTTTGCACCTGCCCTGCCTGTCGCCGCTGGTCTGTCTCGAACTGCCAGTCCTCAATCCTCTATCGCCCTCCTCTCCGCTTCTTTCTCTCGCTCTGCACGCCTCGCGTTTGCTCCAACCGTCGCCAGAACACGCACAATCCACATCCCGCACAACCAACCGTGGTCTGCGCGCCCCTCCCGGAAACAAAAGTACCGCATACTACGCACGAAGACCAGGACCAAGGATACAAGGAACCAAGCATTGCCCGTTGCATCGCCGCCGAGCCCGCGCCACTACGTAAGGACTGCATCGGAGACTGCACTACGACGACCTGACGACACGACGACACGACGACACGACGACACATCACGATACAGCGGTAGGCGGACGCCTTACGAACACAACGACGCGCCAACGACTGCGACGACGACTCACCAGCACAAGCGCATTGTCGTGTGAACCCAACCTCGTACGCATCACACTCCGCATACGCCCCGTCGCCTCCATTCTGCCTCGCCCCTTCTCTTTCTGAACCACCTCGGTCGCATCGTACTGCTCGCTTGCCTCCCCTATCGTCCCTGACACTCCTGCTCTGCCACCACCCGCCCTGTCCGTCCCAGCCGCCGCAGGCATGAGACGCCAGAACCACTCCTGTGACCAGTGCCGCAAGGCCAAACGGGCTTGCGATGCGCCCTCCCTCCGCGAGGCCGTGCGCCGCGGCTCGCTTGCCGAGTCTGACAAGAGCGACTCCCTACTCGGCCTGGATCCTGCTGGTAAGTCCCGGGATATCGCGGCCCTTTTCATGTCGACTGTGCCTAACCCAGGTGCCTAACCCAGCAGCAACAGCCACTGGCGCCCCATTGCTCGAGACAGAGTACCGGCCATGCTCGTACTGCCTCAAGACCAGCAAGCACTGCACCCTGAACTGGGCGCGGTCACAGCTGCAGGCCTCGCAGTCGGCATCCGCCACGCGCACCGGCGAGCTCCGCCAGAAGAAGCGCCAGCGTACAGAGACACAGCAGGCCCAGGCCGGCTCTACCGCAGCAGCCGCATCGGTAGCACCGTCCTCGGGGCCGCCTCAGGGTCCCATCTTCCCCTCGCCGCCACAGTCGTCGACTTCGACGCTGCGGACCACATCAGAGACCGGCGATGTCGACATTTCCCCTGCCGTGCCGCTGACAACAGCGGCCGCCAACGTAGACATGTCGGCCTTCTGGGGTGCCACACAGCCGTCACCATTCCACACCCTGACAAATCATCTTGACACGTTTGTGCCACTCCCTGGCTCACATAATCAGCATCACCAGCCACAGCAGCACGACTTCAACAATGGTGTGGATCTATCCACGCTGGGCTATGATGCCGGGGTCGGCACGGACGGCACCACCGGGTTGATTGGTCTGCCCTTTGACGGCATGCCCGTCACCACCGCCGACCTCGTGTCACGGCCAGCGTTCCACAACATGACCACGCCCGATCCTACGGCGCTGTGGGGCATGATGCCCGGCCAGACAAGCCTCGATGTCGCCGGCAGCCAGGCCGTGCTCGACCTGTCGCCACCCGAGGTCTTCTCGTCGGTCGACGGCGAGGACGAGGACGGCTCCTCATCGTCCGTCATCACCGACGGCTACTCCATACAGCACGGCGCCTCGTTTGCCCACCCGCATTACGGGGGTGCCGGCACGCGCCGCATGTCCTCCTATTCCATGGTGTCGCCCACGCCCAACAGTGTTGAGTTCATGATGGCCACGCGCGTCAACAACCACAGCATCTCTGAGAACTTGCTGCAGATCTACCACGATGTGCTCGAGCACAATCTCACGTGCTGGATCACCGAAGAGACGTGTCCGTACAACGTCTGGGCTCGCCCACCGAAGCAAAAGCCCATCCAGTCGCTCGCCTATGGCCCGGCCAACAACGATGTGCCCACCATGGCTGTCGGCGGCCGCCGCACGTGGGCGCCGCAGGCCACGTACAAGCAGCAGTTCGGTCCCAAGTGGTCCAACCGTGTCTACCGCCGTGTCACCAAGCTGGACAAGATCGCGCAGGCGGCGGGCATCATGCGCCTGACGGCGGCCCAAAATCAGAGCAGCACAAAAGCCCTGCACCTCGTCATCATGGCCTTTGCCACGCAGTGGGCCCAAGGCAGCCAGCGCCAGCGCGAGACCTATGCCGCCGGCTTCGCCACAATGAACTACGCCACCACCGAAGAGTTCGACCGCAGCATCCAACGCTCGCTGTGGCAGCAGGCCCGCCTAGCCCTGCAGGAATGTGCCGATGTTGAGTCGTACCGTGTCGTGTGTGCCGAGCTCATCTTCAGCATGACCCAGCGCCCCTGGGAAGAGTATGAATTCGCCGAGCTCGAGCTCACCACAAGCAACGCCCAGTACGGCAACGGCCCGCTACCGACCGACGATGACGCCAACGACAGCGGTGCGGAGGCCCGACGCCGCCGCGAAGCCATCCTGGAGAAGCTGAGTGAGGTCATCGACAAGGACGGTCCGCCCATCTTCATTGAGCGCGCAGCGCGCAAGATGCACGCGCTCAAGTTCAAGTTTGATAACCACGAGCTGGGCTTCTTGGGCGAGCAGGCGCCCGGCAGCATGCCCAAGGCCGACAGACGGGACGGCCGGCACATGCGCGACGTCACTGACACGACATCGCCCAACATCGGCTCCGAGGAAAGCCAAACGGTCGGCCTGCTCTTTTGGCTGGCTGTCATGTTCGACACGATTTCGGCCTCCATGACAGAGCGCCCGGTGGTCCTGGCCGACGATGAGAGCCAGCACGAGGCAGCCGAGCACGACGACATGTTCCCCGGCAAGCCCTTTAGCCCAAACGCAAGCGATGGCGGTATTGACGGCAGCGACGGCAGCAACATTAACCTCGAAGATATCATGAACAGCATGAACAACATGCGCAACAACAGCACCAGCAGCAGCGGCAAAGGCAAAGACAGCAGCGGCATCGACCCGGCCAGCATTACCCACAGCGGCAAGCTGGGCAAGAAGAACAACCGGTGGCGCATCGACCTGTTCATCCAGGACGACCCGGAGCGCATGTCGCAGTCGCCGTTCCATTACCCGTGCGCGTACGACGACGCGGCGCGTATCATCACGCGCACCGCGCCCGTCAAGGTGCTGCTGTACCGCCAGGTGCTCTATCTGCAGAACATGCTGCGCAAGCCGTACCTCACCAAGGGCACGCCCATCGAGGAGGTCATCAGCGAGACGCTCATGATCTACCGCTACTGGAACCTGACGTACGGCGCCTTCTACCGCGGACTGATCCAGAACTACCCCACCGTGCCCACGCGCATCCGCGGCTGGTTCGTGTGCATCCTGGCGCACTGGCACCTCGGCGCGCTCATGCTGGCCGACGTCATTGCGCTCATTGACGAGAACCGTGTTGGTTTGGGGGAGTCACGGCAGATGCGCGAAACGGCGCGCACCGTCGCCAGCATCCGCCGCTCCAGCGCCATGCAGCTCGCCGACGTCGCCCGTGTCGCCACGCCCCTCATGCCCAACTCCGAGTCCGACCCGACCATGCCCGACTTCCACTATGCCGTGCGCGAGGGCACCATTCTGACGGAGCCCTGGACCATCCTGCTGATCCGCGCCTTCTCCAAGGCCGCCACCATCCACCTCAAGGAGGCCGACGGCATCCGTCAGCAAGGGTCGGCCGACCTGCTGGGCCACGAGGGCGAGGCCTGCCGCCAGAGCCTGCGCCACTGTGAGGAGTGCATCCAGGCGCTGTGGTACCTGGGCAAGAAGTCCGACATGGCCCGCAATGTGGCGGCCGTGCTCTTCCGCGCGATGAATGTGTGAGGCGGTAGTTGAGACGCTATCGTGGGTCTCTTTTTTTTTTTTTTTTGTATGTTTGGTCTGCGTCTTGTTGTCGCGTTTCGTTTTTTTTTCGCCTGTACACTTTCAGTCCTTTCCGAATGTGTTACCATGACGTCGCTTGCTATTTGCTGCCTGTTCCATTGTCTCTTTTCTTGCCGGGGGGGGGGGGGGGGGGGGGGGGGTTACAAAATTTTTTAAAAAAACCCCCCCCCCGTTAGGCATTAACACGGGATTCCCCGGGTCCGGGTGTAATTAAAAAAAAAATTAACCCGGGGGGATTA
>WNYF01000179.1:0-38516 GCA_021396225.1 Sporothrix inflata
AACTTGTTTCAAGGATGCAACGCGCGGAGTGGCTGGGTCGTCTATTCTTCCGGCAGGGACTCGGAATTCGTTAAATATATTATGGAGGGTTATTGTGGTCAGCGTAGTTTTAAATTCCATCACGAGCTGGAATATCACGACGACAGAGGATGTTTTCTTATGTTTTTATTTTAAAGAAGAGCTGAAAAGATAATAAAAAAACCGAGTTCACAATAACATCGAGTGGTGTTAAATCATAAAAGCCGTAAAACCGCTCTTCCTTCTTCCCCAAGGGTAAAGAAGCCACAGACCAGGACAGCTGGGTACCAGACATAAACGCAATATATGCAACGATAATATACCCTGGTAAGGTGGAGGCTCGACTATGGAACCAAATTAGGATAAACGACCACACATAAGTATACGAAGAACGACACCATCCACGACCAACAACGGTAATATTCAACAGCCTAATATTCATTCTGCTGACTAAAACTTGTTTCAAGGATGCAACGCGCGGAGTGGCTGGGTCGTCTATTCTTCCGGCAGGGACTCGGAATTCGTTAAATAACCTAACTTCTTGCGTTCGCCGTATATGTACGTGCACACCTCAAACGACTCAAAATATTCGAAATATTCTTGAAGCGATGTGAACAACCCGAAACCAAACAATAAAACAGCGGCTATGACCGACACTTTCCGTCAGCGGGCGCGTAACCTGCGAAAATGGGTGCGTCACAACATCACCCGTCGTGGGCATCGTGCGTTGGAAGTAGAAGAACCAGATATGCCATACCTGTCCTGCCCGCCCATCGCGAATATCGCGTCCTCTCCGTCTCGTGATCCTGATCCCTCGACCGCACTACAAGACATCCTTGCGAGCGGCAACGCCCTGGTTTCCTTTTTTGCGAAATTTCCGCCCGAGACGCGCCGAATGATCCTCATCGCTGCCTTTGGCGGCCGCACGGTACACATGCACATCCGCCTCAGCCTACCGGTGCTACCGCCCACGAAACAACCTTCCATGACCGTCACGGTGCCTGGCGAGCGGATGCCACACGGCGGCCTGACGGCTGAACTGAACCGCTTTGGGCGGTGGCCTGAGGCGGTGCTCGAGGCCTCAGAATATGCGCGTGCGGCTGCACAGCCGATGCAGCGCGTAATGGCGGGCGTGGGCGCGAGCGAGCGGCAGTGGCAGTGGTGGGGGTGCGTGTGCCACCGCAACCCGCCCGAATATAACTTACGGAACATGAACGGGCTGTGGTCCGACGTGTGTTTGGTTGGCGAGGCCGTCTGGTGTGACTATCACCCCGGAGAGGCTCCGGGGAAGTGCATGATAGGCTGCATGGGATGGTTGCTGGCGTGTCGACAAGCGTGAGTTTGATTATTATTCTATGCCGGGTACCCTGAGTGCGCGTCGTTTATCGCCGTACACTGCGCTTACGTTTCATTTTTCGCTATAGATACACGGAAGGGATTGACGTCCTGTATAGCACGAACACGATTTGCATCGCGAGCAACAAGCTCATCAACGCACTGCTTCGTTCGGCGTCGGATCCCCTTGGCCAACGTGTACTCGTGCCGCTCCAGCATCTGGCGCTGGTCACAAAACTCGAGCTGGCGTGGGATTGGGTCCTGTTCCTCTCTCCCGAAAAGGAGCAGCAGCAAACTGTGCAACGCGCGGAGCTGATGCGCAACCTTGATCTCCTACCCCGGGCGTTTCCGAACCTAGTCAAGCTCTACATCTCCTTCTCGAAGGACCTCTACCATAGGGCCACCCCGGCTAAGGAGTGTCTGGATGAGATCGACGAAGCGCTGTTATTGCCCCTCGGTGAGATGATGGGCCGGTTCTCCAAGTTACAGTTTAATAAATTCATCGTTGAGCTTCCGTTCAACCCGGCCTCGGACCTCGTGAGGCGGTCGGCCGGGTATGTACGTAAGTATCGCCACCCGCGGGGGCCTTCATGGGACGAGATTCGGTTCTGGTGGGAACCGGGCGGAGGTAGAAACCAAAACGAGAATGAGAATGAGAATCAACTAGGACAGCTGCATAGGTTGCAAGGCAAAGGAAGGACCGGGTTCTGGATCAAATGGGGCACGGATAACTCACCTATAAGGTGCTCTGTGATGCTTTAGCGATTCCCCCAGCTGAGAGTAATAATAGTAATAATAGTAATAATAGTAATAATTATAATAATTACGACAAGTATTCGTTATTATAAAATAATAAGTAATAAATATTATATTTCTGTCTAGCTAGTCGCCAATAGCCAGGAGTGGCTGAGAAAGGCGGATAATAATAATAATAATAATATATTACGTAGAATTTCTATTTAATAAGAGGTAGGAGTATATATTTTCTTATTACGAAACGTATTATAAGGCGTAATTTAGTTTTTCCTAATTTCACTTCCTTTATAACGGTTAAGAGACGAGTAAGGCCGACTAAGAGGCCTATTACTAGCGTTATTAAGATATACTTTTTTATTATAATTTAATCGTCTTTCGTACTGTTATTATTTACGTTAGGTATTACCCTTATTAAAAAGGTCGCATCCCTACACATAACACTGGTCCCAGTTGCCGCCAGAGCGGGCGTAGGACAGGCTCTCAACGAAGTCGCTGAGCAAGCAGCGGCCGTACGCGTCGGCGCCGCAGTTCTGCAGCGGAATGACGCGGTCGTTGACAATGATGCGGACATACTCGGCGGTGCTGGAGCCGAAGCGGCTGCTGCTCGTGCACTGCTGCTTCTCGATGAAGGCGCGGCCGGCAAAGGGCACGGACCAGGCGGCCGAGTAGCCGTGCGTCTCGGTCGTCGTCTGGATCGTCGTGTTGGACAGCAGGGCCGTCTGGTTGTAGAGGCCGAGGGCCGAGAATATGGAGGTCATGGGATCGTCGTGCGAGAAGTCGGCAAAGAGCGGGTAGTTGGCGCCGACGGGGAAGGTATCGCTGCTGCTGTCGAGCGTCGTGTTGGTGTTGGTGTGGTCGTCAACGGCGGAGTCGGTGAGGCGGGCGATGAGCTCGTTGACGAAGCCGACGCCCTGGGCGGCGCCGAGGAAGTTGCCCCAGCCGTCCGCGTAGTACTTATTAAGCGTCTCGTAGTAGCCGTAGTCCTGCCACTCGGCGTCCGTAAACAGGGCGCAGAAGGACGAGATGGCGCCCGAGCTGGACGAGACCGTCTCGAAGGGGCACATGTCCATGAAGTAGACGGCCTGCGTGGCGGTCAGGTCGGCGCCCGGCAGGTCGCTGTTGAGGCGCGCCAGGATGGGGGCGATAAAGGTGGCCAGGAACGTAGCCTGGGCGGCGCTGCTCGTGTCGGACTCCCAGCCGTCCTCGTAGTTGGTGCAGGTCGACGAGTCGAGCGTGTTGTTCTGGCCGTCGGCCTCGCTCAGCTGCAGGATGCTGATCGGGTACGGGTTCGCGCTGGCGCTGTGGACCTTGGCCGCCTTGGCCGCGTGGAAGCCCTGGGTCCAGTTCTGCGCCGAGACGACGACGCGCTCCTCGCTGGACGCGCGCACAAACGGCGTGTGGGCGCTGGCCAGCGTCTCGTAGCGGTTGTAGAATTGGAGGGCGGCATTGTAGGACTCCTGCTGGCCGAAGACAGTCAAGTCGTCGGCGCCCATCGTGTAGGTAAAGTTCTTCAAGAAGGCGTATTTGCCAGTGAAGCTGGCGCCACTGGCCAGGACCTGCGCAATCATGGTCTTGTACAGGGCCGACTTCTTGCTGGTCGGGTAGCGGGCGCCATGCCGCTGCAGCAGCTGCACGAAGCTGACACTGCAGCCGCTGGGGACCTCGTCGGGGATCTCCGAGGCGACGCGGAAGTACGGCGAGTACATTCCCCAGTTGTGCGAGATGTCGGTCTGGCACTGGTAGCCAGCGCTGACGCTGTCACAGGGAGCAGCGCAGGGAGATGAAGCAGACCTAGAGTCCCATTAGTAGCTGGCACGGCTGCCGTGTCGCTGGGGATGGGGACATACGCAACAGCGCTGAGGGCGAGCAGCCCCAGTCCGGCAAGAGAGGCCATAATGACGATAGAGATAGATACACAGACGGTCAGGCGAGCAGTTACAGTGTTTGCGAATCTGCAACGAATCCGACAACTTGGACTTCACTGGTTCATATAATAGCAAAGACTCGACCAGCGCGTCGATCGACGGCAGCACACGTGCAGTGTGCCGGGGTCAGAATTACCTAAAAAGGCAGGGTTGCACGTGTAAGTCCACCTTGTAAGATTAAGCTGGAACGATGGCAAATGCAAGGGCGCATCGCGACCACGTGGGGCTAGTTTTCTCTACTTTGGGCTCCGCCGTTGTAGAACTAGTTTGTACAAATTTGACTTAAGAATAAAATAAACAACAGCAAGGTATAAAACCACGTACTAAGACTCTGCGTGCGCTCCAATACAGGGGTTGGTGATCTTACCGTCGTGCAGAAGCTTGCGCGTCTACCCACTGCTGCCAAGGGTTTGCCGGTTGGAAATGGTTCTGTTCTTCCTTCGGTGTACGAGTAGGGAAAACGCGAGCTCGGCTGCTTTTGCTCGGTTCCACTCTTCAATGCGAATCCGAGGCGTATTCGAATCTGCCGGGCCATTCGGGAATTGCCGCTCGGATGTCAAGGAGATCCGTCATCGCCGATCTCAACTTCTGGAAGACTTTGTCTTTGGGGTTTGTCGCGCAAGCAAGGTAGGTGAGTGTTGCGGCCTTGCTTGGATACAATTTTCGAAGCAACGGGGAGGGACAGTCATCTCAGCAACACATGTTTTCTCGGGACTGTATCCCGCATGCTGTGCCGGCCTAGAAAAAATCGTACAAGATGGATACCTCCTGCTCCGTCGAGTGCCACGGATACCGTGACACTTCAATCACAGGGCCATTGCAACCTACTTAGTGCCATCGATAAGTTCCGGCCACAGGGAATTGGCCCCGTCGTCGACGTTCGTACGGAACATTTATTCACAGCCTACGTCCTTACGCTAATACTTCCAATAGTAGACATACAAAAAATGAACAATGAGCATGTATTGTCTAGAAGTCGCCTAAGTTACACTAAATCGCCGCTTGTACAGTCGACTTGTATTCCATGCTGCGTCCGCATATGCCTCTGCCAGTTCTCCCGACGCGCCATGCCATCTCGTGCTGGTTTGTAGTTGCACCCAGGGTACTCGCAAAAATACAGCTTTGGGCCATGAACTTCCCGCTTGTGCCGGTCAAGGTCCCCCCGAAAGGCAAAGGCACTGTTGCAATTCTGCTCGTCACACTGGAACGGACGGGTATGTGACTTGAGATTTCGCCTGCTCGGCAAGTAAATGCGTCAGTTAGAAAAACGGGTTACTAGGTATGCCGCGTAAAATGACTGGGAGGGAGAGAGAAGCCTACGTCAGGCGCTTTTTGAAGGGGAAGGTCTTGCCACATTCAGGGCACACCAGAGAATTTGCTGCAACCAAGGCGTTCTGTGGATCATTGTTATTTTCTTGGGGCTGCTGAGTAGCAGAAGTGGCTTCGGGCCATATTGCTTCCTCCACATAGCCGTCCTGTCCAGCAGGCTGTATCGGTGCTGTATCACTCCAAACATACTCAGGAAGAGGACCCTGATTTCCGGACTGGACCCAGCTTGGGTCAATGAACTGAAGTGGCCGGTTCGAATTTAGTGTGAGTTGGTTGTTCGGTCCAGATGGCCCCTCTGGTTCTTGACTAGAAATGAAAAGTGCCTCTTATAAATATGAAAGGGATGAAATGACAGCCGGCTGGCGGGAGCAGAGGACAGCGCAACAGTAGAGGAAAAGAAATAGGCCGTCGAACGAGCTTTCCTTTAATGAAGGCAACAGATACTTCGAGCAGGTCTTGAACGTGGTAGTGGGCCAGACGTATACCGTCGGCTACGACTTCGAAGTGCTCTCGTGGACGAACAGCATCTATTCCGTCTTCTCCTGTCAAATTGTCGAGGAAGATTTTAACTCGTTTTTCTTCGGACCAACGATCACGGGCGTTAGCACCGACTGGGCGGCCGTCGGCGGCACGTTTGTGGCGCCCTCAACGCCGTTAACGTTTTCGTGCTCCGCCAGCTCAACTGACGCCGTGGATTTGAAGGTAACGAACATTCAGGTCGTCGAACTCGTAACCCGGTGTGGACCAAGAGCCCGTCAATGCGCGAAGTAACAGTAAAGGACAGACTGTCCAGGAACAGATATTTTCTCGGGACTGTATCCCGTACGCTGTGCCGGTTTAGTAAAAAATGGCTCTTGTAACGTAAGGACATTAGTGTCGCGAAGTCAGGAGGCCATAAAAGGGCTGGAGGTGGGTTATCGTGCGCCATGAACTCCTGGTAGCCGTGCTATTGTCAGTCTTAGCCACGAAGTTAACCTCATTTGCGCTGGGAGTGAAATACTAGACGGTTCACTTACACAACGAGTGATGCAAGCTTGCTTCCCTTGAGCATCTTCAGCCGCTCAATGCACTCGAGCTTTTCTTTACTTGCAGCATCGGGTCTCCGCACTGCTTTCGTAGTCAATGAAAAACTGAGCTGGGCGTCCAGCAGCATCGCGTGGGCCCCAAAGATCAAGTCTCGCAGTTGCCCAGTCGTCTTACTTCGACAGTAGTCGCTGATCCAAGCCAATGCCTTGGTCGCGAAGAGAAATGTGACCGTCCACCACAATCAGTGGACTGCATCTTGCCATGTAGCACTTCCGGGGCCCAAAGTTCCAGGCGAAGAAGCGATTACCGCTGCAGAGCATGAAAAACTGGTGTCGCCGAACATGACCAGGTTTTTGAGCATGAAATGAAGTCGCTGCTCGTCACCGGTGGCACAACTGGCCCGGGATGAAGTCTTCAACCAGTCCTCTGAAAACAATAAAGGTTAGCCGCGTCTTTCCAAATTTGTGGCCGACTTTAGTGAGAAGTTCCGATGCACCTCGAATAGTCTTGGGTGAATGAGGATATGCGTGCTTGACTCACTGCGTGTTTCTCTCATCTTCCCCTCGCGATGCTTCGGCTCCCGTAGTCGCCAGGGCCCCAGATAAAAACCTCGGCAGCGGGCGTGGCTGCAACACTCTGGCTGATCAACCGCAGCTCGATCCGCCTCGTAGCATCTCTGATATTTATGATCGCCTTGTGAAGTCATTTTGCATCACGTCGCCATTCCGCCACGCTTGCACACGATCGTAAATGGCGAGGCGCAAATGGCGAGGAAGCCTAGCAGGGCCAGGAATGGGCCTTCGATGCCGATAATTGCGTCAACGTGGTTCTTGAATCCGAGATTGCAACTACCGTCCCTCGGCCTAGCATAGCGGAGGTTCTGGTGATGTTCTTGGATGATTGTCAGCAAGGTGGTTTCTTGCCGGAGGGATGAGGTGGGGTTGATATTTAGTGAAAGGATATTGAAGATAGATGGGAAAATCGCGAGATAAGAGAATCAGATATCAGCCAGAAACGTCTTCAGGCTTTACTCTACCGTACACAGCAAAATGGCGAAGCAGAGCCTGGAGCGGACCGATGATTGTAGTTACCGTCCCTCGACCTAGCATGGTTCTTGTCATCTTCCTTGATGTTGATCTAAACTGGGGGTGGTTTGGTGGCTGGCATCAAATTGGTGGACAGGATGTGGAGATATTTTGCGGTGTAGGAGGAGAAAAGTTTTAAAGACTTTTGAGCGCAATTTGCGCCAAATATATATCTCAGGAACTGGGAGGCACCTTCTTTTTTGAATTTCAGCAATGAGAGTGCCTTCTAATTCGAGATGCTTGGCAGCAGGCAGCAAAGCATACGTGTTGAGCAGAGGAG
Organism: Sporothrix inflata; assembly: GCA_021396225.1. Taxonomy (NCBI): domain Eukaryota; kingdom Fungi; phylum Ascomycota; class Sordariomycetes; order Ophiostomatales; family Ophiostomataceae; genus Sporothrix; species Sporothrix inflata. The sequence goes on from WNYF01000179.1 coordinate 7,755, forward strand.
GAGGATTCGCACATGATGGCCTCCTCGGGAGAGGCCTTGCATGGCCGACCAGCTATTCACCACAACCACCTTGCTGGTATTCACGGGTATCATAACTGGTATTGCAGAGTGTCATATATTTCGTCCCAATTGTCCGTCTATGTCCATGCAGGAAAAATCAGCAAACGCCAACTACCAGATCCCAGCCGTCATGCCGTCATGCCGTTGTCTCGACCGCCTCGTCCTTCTCGTCTTTCTCGTCCGTCTCGCCCGGCAGCTTCGGGAACAGCACGTCGCCCAGGCCCAGGCCGATCGCGGCGCCCGCATCCGCATCAAAGACACGCTGGAAGTGCCGCTGGAGCTGCTCGCATATCCGCGTGGCGCTCTTTTGATGGCGCCAGTGCCGGAACGCGTCCTGCAGGTGGCACGCCACCCACAGGGCCTCCTCCCAGAGCATGCGCTCGGTGCCCTTGATCTGCGCCGCCAGGGCCGGCGGGTGGTGGAAGGCGGGCTCGGGCCGGCCGTCGACGCCCAGCGTCATGTCGGACCACTTGCTGACGTGGCCGAGCAGGTTGGTCGGGTCCCACTTGGGCCAGGAGAGGTGCAGGAAGACGGGCCGGACGCCCTGGTAGGCGGCCTTCCACGCGTATTCCGTGGCATTCGCGGCGGCCGTGATATTGGACGCCAGCGCTTCCGTGACGTTCCAGTCCTCCGCGGCGTCGTACTGCACCAGCACGCGGGACCCCGTCGACCCGTCCTCGAAGCGGTGGCCGACCTTCTCGACGGGCTTGTGCACCTGGTAGGCCGGGAGCCCGAAGACGGTGGCGGCCGGCAGGAACGTCTCTTTGTCGCCCATGCCCGCGCCGCCCTGGTTCAGCAGCCGATAGTAGAACGTCGGTCCGTAGACGTTGTAGTAGGCCGCCATCAGCAGCGTCTTCCAGTGCCGGGCCTTGTCGACGAGCAGCTGGCCGGTCTCGGTCGACGGCCGCGTGGCGATGGGCAGCGGGTCGAGCGAGGCGATCTCGTAGTAGAGCGGCGAGACCGTCATCTGCCAGAAGTCGGGCCAGGTCACGAACCCCGTGGACCGAAAGGGCGCCGACGAGAAGAGCGGCGCCACGTCGCGCATGGCCGTGTTGTCGGCGTCGAGGAGGAGGACCTCGTCGAAGGAGGAGAACAAGACGGCAAAGGCTTTGAACTGGAAACCCTTGAGGGGCTGTGCCATCTGCGGATACACGCGGCAGACGGCGTTGAGCCGCGGGAGCACCTCTTCGCACACCTTTGGCTCGTAGTCGTTCTCGGCCACGAACACCTCGACCGGCAGCGTCGTGCCGGTCCGCCGCAGGAAGCGCAGGGATACCGTCAAGATCACAAAGTACTTGCCGCCGCCCACCGTGACGATGCCTCGTGTTGGCGAATTGTTATTGTCTTCGCCATATCGGACAGGGACATACTCCGGCAGCCGCTTGTTGACGGCGTCGACGAAGCCGCCGTGCGCTTTCTTCATCTTGGCCAGCTCGCTCGATTCCAGCGTCAGCCGGTCTGTGATGTTGACCGGCTCGGCCTCGCCCCAGTGCCACATGTCGCTGCTGAAGCGCTCATCACCCCAAGGTGGCTTCTCCGTCGAAGGTGGGAATTTTTGGAGCATCTGCATGATTGTGTCTGCCAAGTCGGATTGGACGGCTTTGCCCTTGTCGGTCTCGTTCTTCCCGTCGCCATCTTCTTTTATTTCATCATCTGCATCATCATCGTTACCGTCCGCCAGCGCCTCGGCGCTACCCGTCGCATGGTGCGGGGATGCTAGAAGGATGGGCGAATTCTGAAAATAATAATTATCCACCTAGAGATACGGCCTATGTCTTCGTTTAATCTATAGCTTTACCTTCCTCGTTGGAATAAAGATCGATTGCTCTCCCGCCGTCTATGCCCGAGTCTTCTTTTCCTTTCCGTATAGCCAAGTATTCCTTTATTGCTTTAAGCTCGTCTGAAATAGAAGAAACCACTCTTGCCATTGCGTCGCAGGCACCCTCGTGGGAAAGACCTAATCGTCTTCGGGTTCTCTAATAGCCGTCCGACATGGAAGAACGAAAGGGTAAATCCTAGTCGGCCGTCTTCTCCAACCGAGAAAGCGTAGTGACAGAAAGGGGAGGAAAATCGTATCCCGCCGCACCACGTAGGAAAGAACAAGCCATATGTTCCCACACCGCTAGGCTATGTGGTTGGCGGACATCCAGTTCACGGAAAAATCGGTGAAGGTAGCTTCCGTGGGTAGGATTTTCGTCCACATCTGCGTCTCCGAGGACCTGTCTGTAGTACAGCCCGGCCGCCAAGCACGGTGCCATCAGGTCCAGATATGTTGTTTGCTTCAACGTCGTTGTGATCTGCGAGTATCCGTCTTTGCCCTCTTCGGTGTTCATCCATCCCCGCAGACGACGCTCTTGAGATCCCCACTCTTCTGCATGTTGACAAAGGAAATGTACAATTCTACCATAGACACGCACAATTTACTCTCGCTTATGGGCATACTGTTATTCGACATGTGGAGTTTAGTCAGCACATGGTCTGTCAGTTAACCTTGGGATGCCATGTCCTTTGTCGACAGCTTCGACGAGAAAAATAATCCTTTTTTGTAACCGCTCCTCCTCGGTCGCTGATGTCTTTTTTTCCGGGGGTTTATTTTTTTTCTTTCCGTCTTCTCACCCGCCCTCGTGTCGTCTTCTCCCCTACCTCGTCTCTATGGTTGAATGTTGGCGGTTGGAGCTGGCTGGGAGATATATTTAAGTAGGGAAAATGTCAGTAAATAAATAAAAAAGAGATGATATACATGAGTACGAGTAACTCCTCGATATGCAACAGCACAATCTAACCATATTTCAGGGAATGTACACTGCTCTGATCGCCTGGGTCGTTGGGATAAAGAGCTATTCCGCTCCCTCGAAACCTTTTGATTTGTTCTCCGCAAGTAGACGGCCTACGACGCGATTTTACCCCGTGTCTGGTTGGTCCCCACACCGGCATCCAGTTTCATAAGTGGCAAATGGAGTACTGTTGGTCCCGGCTATTTCGGTTTGTCTGTCATCTGCCTCGTTTTGACAGTCTGCCAACTCATAAAGTTGCGCAACGTTGACACCGAACTGACATTCCAAACACAAACAAAACCAGAAAGACGAAAAACTAAAAAAAAAAAAAAAGACAGAAATCAAAGAGAAGCCCGTTATGGCCGCCGAATTCCATCTCTTTCCAGCGCTCCCCTACGAGATCCGCACGGCTATATGGGAGCTCTGCCTGCCGTACCGCGTGGAAGAGATTGAGTGCCCTTTTCGTTACATCCGCTGGCCGTACATTGGCTGCACGCTGTATGCCGCCCACATGGCCAACCGCCGTCCACCGGCCATCTCGCGCGTGTGTCGAGAGTCCCGGACGATTGTATTGAAGACGGGCGAACCATACACACGCTTTGCGTATGCCTTGGCATCCCGCTTCCCCGTCGCGCCCCGCCGCTGGGGGCAGTACCGCGACGAATATTATATACCCGTCGACACGACACGTTACCAGCCGTCTTACATGTTCGACCCGGGCAACGGTGCGCGGGAATCCGTCGAGAATGCGATGTGGACGCAGCCGGGCCGCTTAACGCTACACCTCAACCACACCGAGGATTACCAGTACGACACGCAGATCACTTGGGAGCTGGAGGAGCCCGTGGCCAAGCTGCTCTGGCGCGCCCAGCACTTGCGGGCCACGGCCGTGTCCATTATGGCGGACCTGATCCTGCCCTTTTGCGAGAACAACCTGCGTCTCGGTCCCGTCGTCCACGTCTCGATGATCCGTGCATTACGACGAGCGCAGTCCTACAACGCGGTGGTCCTGCACGTACCCATACATCTGAAGTCCGTCGCCGCTGCTCGCCAGTCTGGCCTCTTTGGCCTCCTGGGCGACGCGCCGCTGCAGCTCGTCAACCCGGCCACCAACTGGGCCCGCATCGAGCAGTTTAAAGCGCTGTGGCGCGCGCACGGCGACCTTAACGACCGCGACGCCGTCCGCAACTTTTTGGTGACGCTCGCCAGCGAGCAAGGATTTGTGACACGCTGCCGCCTGTGGTGCGACGACGTTGAAAAGGTCTGGGTCAACCGGCTGCATGACGCCAAAGGCCGCGACGGCCTCAGAAAAGACGAGGTCAACGCGGCCGACGACATGGCCAAGCCAGACAAGGACATCGTCTGGAGCGGCTCCAACGACTGGCTGTGGCGCGACGTCGACTGGGACCCCGACGAGTCCGCGGTGCCCACGCTTTACATGGTCGACATTGCGACGCGCTCACTCAACAAAGCAAACCCCTGGGTCCAGGCCCAGCTCGTACAGATGCCGCAGTTTGTTCCGCACGTCATGTTCCGGTACTGCGACGCAAAGTGCTATCTGCCGGAAGAGGCGCGGCCAGAGCGTCCAATAAGAGACTAGGCAGCGTGGGCTGTTGGTGGCCTTTGTACGTTTCTAAAAGACAACAATGCCGACAGACATCGTGATCCTCAGCAACACTCTCGCTGCCCTTCCTGGTTGCCTCTTTATATGGCAGTCCGAAACGGTGACAGTGAGACCCTTACCCTCTTGCTTCAATGGGGTGCCCGGACAGACACCTATGCATGGGGCTTGTGTCGATGCCGCCGCGTGGCACTTGACGGCCGGTCCGGGGTTGGTGAAGGAAAGGCATTATACGAACCTGAACATCAGCTGCCAGGGACACCGCGGTTTTTTTCAATTCCTTGTCCTACTAGGAACAGATGCACCATGAGTACATAGCCACATCAAAGAATCTTACTCAAAGAAAACCGCGTGGTAACACTTGAATCTTGCATTCAGCTACTTTATAATTATGACTCTTTCCATTTGCTGTGTTTGGCGATTCAGCTTATAGTGAACAAATCTATGATGTTGAAAGAGAAATAGAGACATGAAAATGACAAAGGAAATGTAAAAGCAACGTACACAGACGGGCTGTTAAACGAAGAGAGCAGATTAAGCCAAACGTATCATGCCTTACTGGCCAACCCATTGCCATGCATCCCCGACCACACCACACAGCAACGTCACTTATGCCATGGACGACGCGCTGCCGCCCTGGAGCGGATACCCGCTGCTGCCGCCGTACACCGATTTGCTGGGCGCGGCCTGCGTGTCCATGACGCTGCTCGGGTGGTAGACGAGGAAGATCACCGCCACGCACCACATGAACGTCGCGTTAAACACGTAAATGTAGGTCTCGGTCGACTGCAGCGCGCCGCTGTACCCGTTGGCGTACTCGGCGACGCGGAATACGGACCGCACCATGATGAGGGCGCTGACGGCGTACAGTACGTAGAAAAAGGAGAGGCTGCTGCCCGCGTCGGCGAAGCCGGCGATGCGGCGGTGCACGACGCAGGTGACGACCATGAAGACGCTAAAGAAGATAATCTGGAGGACCAGGCCGACAAGGATGACGTTCTCGCCGAACTTGAGCTTGCTCTCGGTCTTGGCCCCGGACATGATGGCGCCGCCGCCGCTTTATACGAGAAACGAGAGGACGTCGCCGCAGATAAAGATCTTGGTGAGCCAGGTCGTGCGGATGGGCGAGTACTGGGCGACGTCGAGGAAGCGGAGGAGGCGGCCGAGGGTTATGTAGATGGAGGCGGTAAAGAGCGTGGGACCGAGGAGCAGCGTTAGGCTTTATAATATATAAGGACCGGTAGTTTAGTTAAGCGTTTGGTTGGTCGAGATGGCGCGACTGATATAATTAAAGGTTTTAATTAAAAATAAAAAAAGGGGGGGGGGAACGTTAATAAAGGACGAGGGACGGGGAAAAACAGTACGCCTTATTAAGGAGCGTAAAGGAGACGTATAAAGGAGGCCGATAAAGAACGGGATAAAGTACCAGGTCTGGCGGCGGACTATAAAGAAGGTATAGCCGGTTATAATAATAATAAAGAGGAGGATAAAAACGACAGCGGTAGCCTTACTCGGGTTGTAATAGTACAGTATAAACGCCGGAATTACCGCCGAGGTGGAGTTGGTAAACATTGTGGCGGTAGTGATAAGGCTTGTGTTACAAAGATCACTTCTCGGGGAAGAGAGTCTCTGCTAGGTGATCAGGCTAGGAGGGGCTTGTTCGATAAGAACAGTGATAAGGTGCGACGTAGAACAATAGCTCAACGTAGAAGTAAGGGTAGTGAGGTGTGGTGATTGCATGCAATGAAGGCACAGGAATACAGGTTCATGTAGGTTTGTATTTCAGACAATCGGTAACGACTGAGTCTTCTATCTGGGATACTGGGAGGAAGCCTCAGTCTTATATATCCAGCAAACCTCATACCCGTATGAGGTTTTCATATGATCTGGCATGAGGTTTCGCCAAACCTCATTCCCGTATGATCTTTTCGTATGATCCTGTATGAGGTTTCTACCAAACCTCATTCAGCATGATCCTCCCCGTATGAGGTTTCATGCCTCCTTCCTATTGGTCCTTGGGTCTGGGAGGGGTAAGATTCGTCGTACGACGTACAATGGTGATGGTTGAAGAAGGCGCTAAAACCTGCAGGCCCTAGGCCCTCCAACAGACATCCATCGAACCTGCGACAAACATGCGCTGTGTGGATTATTCAGGACCTTCGCATATGCTCCCGCAGCGCGTCACACACAAAAAGGCAACACGATCATGACGTGAGCGCATCGTGTCAGAAGAGTAAAAAAGCAGTATGGATCCACCATTGCGGTTGCTGTTTTCTCTCCTATTCAAGACCTATCCCAACGGACGCATAGCTTGACGAGGGACGACAGACGACTGTATAGACGGTGGGGACACGGCAGCTCCTATTCAAGCCCGTTCTACTGCTATTGTGCTATTGTGCTATTGTGCTATTGTTGGCATCGCTGCCATCACTCATTCCCCACGAGCGCGAACATCGATATTCGTCCGGGGTCATACGTCCGTGTCGGTGTTCCGTTTTCCGGCGCACATCGAGTTTTGTTCGTTCTTGTTTTTTCTTGCGTCCAACCTTTTCCCTCTGCATCACGCGCCATCCTCCTCCCCCATTAAGCATCCAACATGTCTTCCCGTGGCTTCTTTACTGACGCGGGGGAAGGCGCTCTCGTCCAACGTCTACCGGCTGGACCGGTTCGCAAGCTGATCACTGGTACCCCAGACACCCCTGCAGGACAGGGCCGTTCACCGAGCCGCGAGACGGCGACGACGATGACAACGGAAGCGACGACGACTACGGAGGCGACGACTACGACGACAGCCACCGAAACAATGCTCTCACAAGAAAACGTCCCCAAGCACGAGCATGCGGCGACGATTGTGCCGGATGTCATGTTCGGCAGCATCAAAGCCCTATTCCAGAAACTTGAAGCTGTGCCTGGTAACAGTGACACGGACAGCTTGGTCGTCGGCCATGTCTCGGTGAACAACTTTCGCGCCATCGAGGCCGAGCGCGACCGTCGCGGCCGCCACGACCGCCTTTTCTTCATGCCCGACCTCGCATGCCTGATTGTAACCATCCCAACAGGACGCCACGAGCGGGCGCATCTTGAGATGTATGACTGCATACACGACGTTATCAAAGGTATGGGTATTCGAGACCAATGGGAACAAGGCGGCGCCACAAATTTTGACGCGCTGGGCGGCGCATCCGGGTCCGGCCAGGGCGACTCGTCAGGCGGCCCATCAAGCAGACGCGATCAACACGGCGATCAATTCTGGCCGACTCTTGTCGTCGAGGCGGGCGCCAGCCAGACTCTGCCGTCGCTGCGGATGAAGGCGAGGTGGTGGTTTACCGCGAGCAACTACCATATGAAGGTCGTTGTGCTTGTCAAGCTCCTTGTAGCGACGTCCACCATCCAAATCGAGCAATGGGTCGCGGCGGTGTCGGGACCGCAACGCCACGGCGCCACGAACACGCGAGCCAGTCGCGCAGCGAAGCAGCCCGTACTCAAACAGCAGGTATTCGTCAACTGGATTGGACCATCGCCACTTCTCCAGACGCCACGCAGCCGTCGCGCACTGTCGGACTTCCGCGTTGCGGGCGCGCCCCTCGTTCTACGATTCGAAGACCTGATGGAACGACCGCCGGTGCCTGCCGCCGGTGAGCACGACATTTTGATCTCCGAGGTTGACTTGCAGCGTGTGGCGAAGTGTGTCTGGTAGGGGACACGAAAGTAAAGCGGTGGGGACAGAACGTTGAGGACAGAAGGACTAGTAGAGATAACTGCAGGTGTGGATAGAACGGTTCATGTCCAAAAAGGTACGAGAAGCACATAACGGCGCGTCTCTATGGTTAAAAAAGTGAAAATAAATATACTTTGTATGTGCAAGGCATCAGGCACGTTTTGGAACTCTAACAAGCCAAATAGCCCCCGTCCACATTCCAATGTGCTGAAGGAAAGCTTGTCAGTATCAGGTAGCAAAAAAATCAAACAAAGGCACGCCTGACTTACCCCCGGTAACGTAAGATGCGTCGTCGCTCAGCAGGAAACACAGCACCTTAGCCACCTCCTCGGCCTGGCCCATGCGGCCCAACAGCGTCTCCTTGGAGATGGACGCGGCGTTGAACAGCCCAATGGCCTCGCCATCTCGAAAAATCTTGGTGTCGATGGGGCCGGGCAACAGGGCATTGATCCGGATGCCGTGCTTGGCGTACTCGCCCGCCGCCGACTCGGTCAGGCCGATGACGGCAAACTTGCTGCTCGCGTACGCAGCGTTGTGCGCCAGGCCGCGCCGGCCCGATGTGCTGGCAATGTTGACCATGGCACCGCCGGGGCGGGGCAGGTGCGGCAGCTGTGCGCGCATACAGTTCATGACGCCCGTCAAGTTGACCCCCAAAGTAAAGTCCCAGTCGGCCTGGACAATGGTTTCGACGACGGTGTCGCCGTTGCCGCCGGCGACACCGGCGATGTTGGCGGCGCCATCGAGGCGGCCAAACGTTGACACAGCAGTGGCAATCCAGGCGTCGACTTGGGCGCGGTCGCGAACGTCGACCTTGGTGGCGACGACCTTGGCACCGGCGGCGACGCAGGTCTTTTCGGTGTCGACCAGACCTTGAGCATCAACGTCACTCAAAGCCAGACCGGCAGCACCCTTTTGGGCGAGCAGGATGGCGGTGGCCTTGCCAATGCCCGAGGCGGCGCCGGTCACGCAGTACACCTTGTTTTCGAATGTTGTCGCCATGGTTGTGGTTTGTGTGGTTGGGTAGGAAAACACAAGAATCAATATGACGACATGAATTCGAAGGCGTCCCTTTTCAATAAGAACTCCAAGGCTCGTCTCTCCTTCCTACGTAATTGTCTACAATGGCCGTTTCGGTGCATCTTGTGCGGGGATATCGTGTGGAGAGAGCTAAGCTCGCAGCCGGTGTTGGTTTCCTGAGGGGAAGTGAAGCCAAGCGTGAAATGGACAAACTTCGGAGAGCTGTGTTTTTATGGCCGTTGTTCACGTTCATGGACTTGCGCCGCTCGTTAGCCGCACCCACTATTTGACGTCGGAAAACGGTGCCGGCCGTCATCCGCCATACGGACATACATAGGACTGTTGGTCTAGTTACAGCACGGATGTGCGTCCCGTCCGGCAGCGCCAGCGTCGACGTGCGCACCTGCCTGTCCTTGCCGGAGGACGACGACAGCTGGGTCAGGCGGCAGTCCAGCACGGCAAACGCGGCTTCTTGTGCCGCTGAGTCACATGCGCACACCACAGGACCGCGGGAACATGTACTGCAAGGCATTGAGATGGCAGTTGGACAGAATACGGCGGGGGGTCGAGGGCGTCGTAATCAGCTTGCCCCGGCTCGGGCCGACGATACGGAAGATGGGCGGCTCGCAGTAGTTTTGGGGGGCCGTGCGGTAGTGGATCGGGAGACCGCCGGCGTGTGTCCCAAAATGCGTACAGAGATAGAAGATACGGCCTACATCGGGTAGAGCCCGCGTGCGACGGACGAAGCGACGATGGACACATCTTCCGGCCCGGTGTCGACAAAGGCCGGGTGGTGTGTGCGCAGGAGCTGCCGGTTCTCTTCGGTAACAGTCTTGGTCTGGAGGGCCCTTTGCATGGCCTCGACGGGTGAGCCCCATTCCGAGGAGTCGGTGGTTGGACAGGGGACAGGCTGGATTATCGATTATTGTGGGCGAAAATGGAAGTCAAAGAATTAAACATAACCCGCAGAATGTAACCAGGCGAAGACATACGCGTGACAACAATATACCCGAAGAAGAGCCCTTCATACTCGCGGGAGATGGCCACGTCCTCTGTGACGTCGAGAGGCGCCATATCTGTCGTCAGTGGGCGGTCATTCTGCGATGAAGAAAAGCTCACGATAACAATGGCATGACGAAGGAGGAAAAGAGAGGCGAATAAAATTTACAAAACTCACAGACTTCACAAAAACTTTATTCCATTGAACGTCACGTTGCCCTCAAGTTACATGGGTCTATTTGTTGGCTAGCTGAGTAACACGCTCAAGATCACCAACGTTCGTCACCAGATCTGCTGTAATCCAGTGAAGAGGCCACTTTACTCTACAAAGTAGATACTATTTGCACTGTATGAGTTACACTGTAATGGCTCTCTCAGCGCCCTAGTGCTGTTAGAATAGCACTGCTTACTTGCCAATGCGGACAAACTTCGGACAGTCTTGTCACCACTTCCTCAATCTCCCCTCCCCGCGTCCTCTCAACGCCATCGGCAATGTAGGTCCCTTTTCGGGAAAGGGCCGCTTCGTGGACTTTGAATTTGTCAGGGGAAAAACATGGACCAGGACCGGCTATTCAGTCCATGATGACGTTTGTCGTCTGGTGTCGCCTGCTGTATTTACATCATTTTCTTTATTAGGAAAGGACATTCACAGAAGATTAAAATTAATTGAACTTGTTGACGACATTTTAGCCTTCAGTTGCTTCTTTTGTTTAATTCCAGGTTAATCCACACATCGACAGCAAATATGACACAACCATTAATAGGAAAGGTGGCCCTGATCACGGGCGCCTCATCAGGCAGTATGTTCTCCCTTCCTCGCAAAAAGATTTTCCCATACTCACAAGACACAGTGGGCCGCGCCACGGCCATTGCCCTCGCCAACCGCGGCGCCAAGATCGTCTGCGCCGACTTGCAGGAAAAGCCCAACCCGCGCGGCTTCGAGGCCGACCTTGACAAGACGACGCCAGAGGTGATTGCCGCACGCGGTGGCGAGGCCATCTTCCAAGCCGTCGACATTGCCGACGTCGCCCAGGTGGAGGCAGCATTCACCACCACCATCTCGACATACGGCCGGCTGGACATTGTCGTCAACTGCGCCGGCTACTGGACCACGTTCCGTCTTTTTGCCGAGGAAGACGAGGAGCTGTGGGCCAAGATGGTCGCCGTCAACACCTTGGGCACCGCCCGGATGAACCGCCTGGCCATCCGCCAGTTTCTGACGCAAGAGGTGGACCCCGTCTGGGGCAGTCGTGGCCGCATAGTCAACGTCTCATCGTGTGCCGGCGTCACCGGCTTTCCCGGCGAGGTGGCCTACTCCGCCACCAAGGCGTCCATCAACCACATGACGCGTGCTGCCGCGCTCGACCACGCGAAAGACAGCGTGAATGTCAACTGCGTGGCGCCCGGTGTCGTGGCCACAGGCATGGCGCGCGGCAACCTGGAGAGCGACGCCATCCGGTCGCTGATGGAGCGGGCGACGCCGTGGCCGCGGCTGGGCACACCCGCCGACATTGCGGGTGCCATTGTGTTTCTGTGTCTGCCCGAGTCGCAGTGGATGACGGGGCAGGTGCTGTCCGTGGACGGCGGCATGACGATTGGTGTGCCGCCGCCGGCATAAGGGTGGTCGTGGGAAGAAATGATTGTTGACTGGACATGTTTCTTAATTTGTACATACTTAAAATCATATTTTTATTACATAAAAAATGAATTTGCAAATCTCTTGAACATGAAATGGTTATGTGATTTATTTTTATTTCTTTCTTTTGTTTTCTTGATTTCCTGTTCTCTTTAAATTTTCAAAGGAGCTTAAATTTTAATTATTCAGTTACATTTATGATATCTAAAATAAATTTCATTAAAAATAAAAATTTAAAACTAAAAAAGAATCTAACGAAAGTCAACGAAGTCTGATTCCAATCACAAAAAAAAAAGTTCTCGCGACGACCAAAAAAATCTCCAGGGGGCGAATCGAACGCCCGACTCTCGGATTTCAAATGTGGGAACAATTACAGTCCGATGCCATAAACCAACTAGACCACCCGGAGTGGTTTCTTGTGAGCGGCTGCTCTTTTTTGGGTTTATATGGGGTAGACGCCAAAATAAGTGGAGACTTCACTTACACCACGTCCGCCCACTCGAAAAGATGACTTCTTCACGGCCTCACCAACTTTTTCCATCATAACGACTGTGTTTCACGTTTTTGTATCGAAATTTCCTTCTTTTCTAAAAGACGAATGCTATGGTGCGACATGTCGTCAAAAATGACGATAGCCTCTGCAGCGAATCCCTGCCCGGCAATTGGCATGATCGACGTCCAGGGGTAGACGGAAAAAGACTCTTGGATGGAAATGGAAAGATGGAAGAAGTGCGAACAAAAAGACAAGCAATAAGAACAAGCATTTACTTTTCCTGCATAAACTTCCGGACGTCTTGGCCACTCAATTGGGGTTCTCTTATCTCTGTTGGCGCTCTCTGCTGGCGTTGCTGGCCCTCGCTTAACGGCATAATGCCACTTCTGTCGCGGACCGTGCTTTGTGAAACGGATGGACGAGATGCCGTCGATCGTGGGGGAGATATGGAGATAACGTACTCGGAGAAAGTTGAAGGAAGGTAAAGGATTCGGACATTTCTTCTTTTTCCTTGACCTTCTCGGTTGTCTTGGCATTGTTGCTTAAGTCGTCGACCCCATGGCGCCATGTTCCAGACGTGTATCAACGGCCAGCCACGGGGCGCATATGGAGGATAAAGATACGAAGCAGAGAGATACGATGTGATCCGACGTATAGGAAGTAGAATGGCCGTCGAAGATGGCAGCTGTTGGCGAAGGTGTAGTAACTACATGCATGACGGAGTGAGATGGTGAGATGTCGGTTGCTGGCTGTTCCGTCGGTTAGACCACTGATATACACAACCATGCTTTTGTTGTCGCCATTTATTGTGATTGTCTCAGTTTCTTGATATGATCTGGCGTGATCAGCCTTCACGAGGTGTATATAGACGAGGAGGACACGATCTTTTCCTTGCAACTAGTGTCTACGCTTGTAGTGAGGCTTGTCGTCTGCACTATTTTATTGTGAATGTATCACGACGTTCAGATAGGTCACCTCAAATGACTTCGTTTTGATTTTCTCTTCCATTTCCACTCACCATATCCGCCACAATGGAGCCTCCACTACCATCGCCACATCCACGGTCACTTCCCCCTGCCGGCAGGGAGAGGGTGTCGGCCGACTCAGCCTCTGTCTCGACATCGGTCGACTCGACGTCGATGGGCGGCCTGGGCATCAAGAGCTGGTACAACTCGGAGCTGTCTCTTCACAAGCTGCCGACACTCGACAAGACCTTGGAGGATTTCGGCATCTTCACCAAGAGTGAGGATGACAGCACGTCGCTGGACACCAGCGAAGCTCCCCCGCGGACGACCGCCGACGACGACACCATCGGCCTCACGGCACTCCATGTCGACGACGACCCGACGCTCAACCCGTACACCGTGCGGATGGTCCTGCTGGGCTTGGGGCTGTCGACGTTTGGCGCGGCTCTCGCAACCATCTTTCTGTTCAAGCCGCAGTCGGTCAGCGTGTCGGTGATCTTTCTGACGGTGATCAGCTACGTGCTGGGCAACGGCATGGCGGCCATAATCCCCTCTAAGGGCAAGATCGGGAGGTGGCTCAACCCCCACGGGTTCAACTCCAAAGAACACCTGGCAGTGATCATAATGTCGAGCTCAGCGTCGTCGGCAGCGTACGCCACCGAAGTGCTAGCCACCCAAAAGCTGTACTACGGGGTGGTGCCGCCAGCCGCTGTTGCCATTCTACTGCTGTTTTCGTCGCAGCTCCTCGGGTACGGCATGGCGGGCGTGCTGCGGCGCAGCTTGGTGTATCCGACCAAGATGGTGTGGCCGGGGGTGCTGCCGCTCAGCTCGCTGGTGGAGACGCTGCATCGGGGCAAGGCGTCCGACGGCGGCGACACGGCCAAGCGGTTCAAGTTCTTCTGGGTCGTCTTTGGGATTGTGGCCGTCTGGGAGCTGTTCCCGCAGTACATTATGCCCGCTCTGACGGGTGTGAGCGTGTTCTGCCTGGCCAACCGCAACAGTCTGGTGTTCACCAATGTGTTTGGCGGCAGCAGCGGCAACGAGGGGCTGGGCCTGCTCGCCCTGAGCTTCGACTGGCAGTACATTACGACGTCGGCCTTTTTTCTGCCCCGGGTGACGCTGGCCAACGGGTTCGCGGGCTACGTGCTGTGCATGGCGCTGTTCCTGGGGCTGTACTATGGAAATGTGTGGAACGCATTGCAGTTTCCGTTTCTGTCGCAGGAGCTTTTCAGTACGAACTCCAGCAGCACCGAGTTCGTCGTGTACAACCAGTCGGCGATCTTGGATGCAGAGTTTGTGTTGAACACCACGGCCTTGGCGGTGGAAGGCCTGCCGTTCTTTGCGGCAACCAACGCGTCGTACTTATTGACGACCAACCTGGGCATCACGGCGACGGTGGTGCACATGTACCTGTGGCACGCCGATTCGGTGCGGGCGGCCTTTGCATGGAACTGGAAGGGAATGTGGGCGAGGGTCAAACAGCCGAGAAGCTGGTGGAAGAGGACGCCCGGTGTGGCCAGCCCGACGGTCGACACTGAGACCGACCCCCACTACCTCAAGATGAAGGCGTACTCCGAGGTCCCTGCCTGGTGGTACTTGTCTGTGCTCGTCGTGTCTGCCATTGTTGCCCTTGGCTGCCTGTACGGCGTCCGCTCGACACTACCCTGGTGGGGGTTCCTTGTGGCCACAACCCTCTCCTTCCTGGCCACGCTCTTTCTCGGGGCACTCTCCGGGCTCATCGGCTTCAACGTGCCCATCACCTCCTTGATTCAGCTTCTCGGCGGCTACCTCCACCCCGGACGGCCCGTCGCCAACATGTACTTTGTGCTGTTTGGGGCCAACGCCCATACCCAAGCCCTGTCGCTGGTCGGCAACCTCAAGCTCGGCCAGTACGGCAAGCTGAGCCCGCGTTGCACCTTTGCGGTGACGCTGGCGGGTACGCTACTGGGCGCGGTGGTCAACTTTGTGCTGATGAACGCCATCACGACGAGCCAGCGCGATATCTTGTTGAGCATCCAGGGCACCAACATTTGGTCCGGGCAGGTGATCCAGTCGTTCAATGCCAACGCCATTGCCTTTGGTGCCTTGTCGCAGTACCTCTTTGGCTGGGGTCGGACGTACCAGTGGATCTTGCTGGCGCTGCCGCTGGGCCTGCTGGTGCCCTTGCCGTTCTACCTGCTGCACCGCCGCTTCCCCCGTGCCGGCTTTGATTCGGTCATCACGCCCGTCCTCTGCTGGTTCCTCGGCTACCTGTCAGTCGGCATCAACTCCAGTGTCCTCATCTACTTTGTCATTGGTTTTGTGGTGCAGTTCCACGTCCGCCAGCGCTACGCCGCCTGGTTCGTGCGCTACAACTACTTGCTGGCGGCCGCCATCAGCGGTGGCACGGAGCTGCTCGTGTTTGTCACGACCTTTGCCGTGCAGGGCGGCAGCGGCACGCCCGTGCCCTTCCCGCC
Source organism: Sporothrix inflata (assembly GCA_021396225.1). Classification (NCBI taxonomy): domain Eukaryota; kingdom Fungi; phylum Ascomycota; class Sordariomycetes; order Ophiostomatales; family Ophiostomataceae; genus Sporothrix; species Sporothrix inflata. The sequence goes on from WNYF01000179.1 coordinate 23,494, forward strand.
GTACTGGGGCAACAACTTTCAGACGGGCAACTTTGATTTCTGCGCCCTGAATCCGGCGTTAGGCTAGCCAGTGGCCAGGCAGCCCGTAGACAGGCAGACTGTATGATAGCACGCATTAAACTAAGGAATATTATGTACATTTGGATTTGAACGTGGCCTGCCTCCGTTACTCCTCCTCCGCCTCCTTGGTTGTATCCCCGGCGGCCGCACTTGCAGCCGCTTTCGCAGCCTTGGCGGCCGTCGTCGCCTTGTCTTTCTCGGCGACCAGCGCCGACATGGCCGCGCCCGTCTCGGTGCCCAGCTTGCCGAACCCCTGCACGACACCCGCGCGGTCGCCGGCGCGCAGCTCCTGGCTCATCTTGTACTTGCCCACGAGCTCCGTGATTTGGATTTCAATACCGATGATGCTCTTGCGCATAATGTCGAGGTACGGCCCGGGCGCGTCAGCCACCTTCCACGGCGACGGGCGGTCGCCTTCGCCCGTGTAGTCCATAATGACCTGCTCGCTGTAGTCGGAGAGGAGGTCGAGCTGCTTTTCGAGGAATGTGTTGGCGGCGGCGTTGGTTGATGCGGCAGCCGGCGGGCCCGCGCCGTAGTAGATGGTGGCCCGGCCGCGGACGTGGGCCGTAGCGTAGTTCCACGTGGGCACGACCTTGGCGGTGGTGGGCTTGGTTTCCGTGTAAAACTTGGGCGTGACGTAGTGCTGCACAGCGGACGTGAAGACGACGAGCACCTCCTGCTCGAACACACTGACGCCAGGCGTACTTGTCGGCTTCCCATCGACCGACGCCAGCATTGCCTTGACCTGCGGGTTGGCCTTGGCCATGTGGCCCAGCAGCCGGCCGTTGTCGGTCTCGCTGGCCTCGTCGTCGACGGCGACGACCCAGGGGACGTGGGTGCTCTGGATCAGAGGGAAGCCATCGGCCGTGATCGACGTCGTCAGCTGGCCAAGCGGGTTGTCCCGGATCAGCTGCCGCAGGGCGACCAAGCTGGTCTCGGCGTGGTCGTTGCGCTGGTACATGCTGCGTGCAGTGGAATCGGCAGACCGTTGTTGGGTGACGAGATGCAAAGTATCGTGGACCAGGACGAATGGCCGTTTGTTGATTCTGAATGGGACTGGCCCTCCTTTTAAACACGGTGACAAACGCGTGCCTGTCGGTTACTGCCGGTCACTTATCACTGTACCTGTCTACTTGTGACTCAAGACGACGACCCGACGCATCGGACTGCCCAAACGGGAGAAATGGCAAACGCCAGACGAGACTAACCAAGCTTATTCTTATTTCGGGCGCAGGTGTCCACTGAAGGGCGCCAAACTGACCCCAAGAGTCACAACTGTAAAATGGTGGAATACGCCAAGATAACAAATGCCAATTCAACGGCCTGCCGTTGGCTGCTTTAGCGCTGTTGGTGCCTGTGAGTGCAGCACGTTCAGTGGAGTCGATCACCTGGCGTGACCCGCTGGGCCGAGGGCCGGACGACGTCATACCAGTCGTTGCCCGTTGTGCAGCGCGTTAGCGGCGTCGTTGACGAGCTTTCTCCGCGGAAGACCCCTCAAATCCACCAAAGGCACCTCTAAAACGAAACTACATATTGCCAAGGGGACCCCCCGCAGACGGGATGCTATCAGTGGAACACGCAACGGTCGCGCTCCGGGAACGATAGCGATCTTAACAGCAGCTTCATTTACAGCAACAACACACCAAAGCGGAAAGACTCCCGCGGACGAATCAAGCACCAGTCCCCTGTCAGCTCGGCCGCATTAAGGCCAGACGACGCCAAACGAGACAGCTCGACAGCGACCCCGCGTCACCATAGCGATAGCGAACTCGGCCGAGAACAGCAACATCTCCTAAACGGGCAATTAACTCTGCCGGCCGCATCCACCAACCACACCAATCTGCACTTGACTTTGTCACCCCCACACCTTCTCCTCCTGACCATGTCCCTCCCCCTCCAGGCGGCCCGCCGCGCCGTCGAGCACCGCGCCCGACTCGCCGAGCTCTTCCCCTGGACGACGACGCCCCTCCTGATCGGGGCCCCCATGCGCGTCTTCACAGGGCCGGCCATGGCGGTCGCCATTGCCCGGGCGGGCGGCCTGGGGTTTATCGGGCCCGGTGAGACGCCGGAGGCGTCGACAAAAGACTTGGCGGCCGCCAAGTCGTTGTTGGAGACGAAGCCGTTGACGTGGGCGTCAAAGACGTCCTCCACAGCATCACCGGCCGCGCTGCTCCCCATCGGCGTCGGCTTCCAAGTCTGGAACGGCAACTTCGAGTCCGCCACCGCTGCTGTCCGCGCCCACCGCCCCTGCGCCGTCTGGCTCTTTGCCCCGCGCGACGGGCAGGCCCAGTTGGACACGTGGACGGCTGCCCTCCGGCAGGCCTCCCCCGGCACCCAGGTCTGGATCCAGGTGGGCACACTCCGGGAAGCCCTGGCGGCGGCCCATTCCACAGGGGCGGATGCACTCGTCCTCCAGGGTGCCGAAGCCGGCGGGCACGGCCGGACGAGTGACGGGGTTGGACTGGTGTCGCTTCTGCCGGAAGTGGCGGACGCCCTCAACAGTGGTGGACCCTACAGAAACCTGCCGCTGATCGGCGCCGGCGGCATTGCCGACGGCCGAGGCGCAGTGGCTGCTCTCGGGCTGGGCGCCGCCGCCGTGGCCATGGGCACGCGTTTTCTGGCCGCCACCGAAGCCCGCGTCAACCCGGCATACCAGGCCGAGGTGGTGCGGGCGACGGACGGCGCGGCGCACACGGGGCGGACGCACCTGTACAACCACCTCAGGGGCACGTTCGGGTGGCCGACCGAGTTCAGCCCACGGGGTCTTTTGAACCAGAGCTGGGCAGACCAGGAGGCGGGCGTGCCGTTTGACGAGCTCAAGGTGCGGCACGACGCGGCCGTCAAGGAGGGCGGTAGTGCAGCCTGGGGTCCTGAGGGCCGGGTCGCCACCTACGTCAGTGCTAGTGTCGGGCTGGTGCGCAGCGTCGATGATGCCGGCGCCATTATTGAGCAGACACGGGCCGAGATCAAGGAGATTTCGTCGCTGCTGGGGTAGACTACGGTGGGAGGAAGAACATACAGTGTATTAACTAACGATGGAATGGATACATATAGAAGGGAAATGGTTTGCTTTTTTACTACGTCGCACGTCCACCCCACACCTAGAACGTGCTGAACGTCCACGAACTGTTCCAAAAGTATGGCTTGCCGGGGTTGGCAATCTCGTATGTCGTGCGGTTCCACTCGGGGCTACGGTCGTTAGTACAGAACAAATCAAATCGAGTCAAGGGGGTGACGGGGAGGGACCTACTGGTTAATGGCATCCGGGTAGTCATGTGCCTCAATGGCGACGCACGAGCTGCGCCCGACCTTGGTCACGTTGGCCGATCCCTGCGTGCTCTTGAGGGACGCACTCCCGTCCATCCAGTTGCACGTGTACAGCATGATGCCGGGCTGGTTCGTGCGCAGCTCGGCCGCAATGCCCGAGAAGGGCGCCGCCAGGCGAGCCACCACGCTGTCGGCCGACGGCACCTTCTCCGCCAAAAAGTACCCGTTGTAGCCCTCGCACTGGCCGCCGCCGCCGCAGTTGGCCGCGAACTTGGGGTCGGCCTGGGCGTGGCCCAGACTCAGGTTGGCGGCCGACGCGAAATCGTTGACGGCACCCGGCGCCGCCGTCAAGATCTTGCCCGTCGGCACCGCCCCGTCGTCGCCCTCGAGGTAGCGCTGCGAGTACGGCAGGTACAGCGTGTGGTCCCACACCTTGGCCGAGGCCGTGTTCTTGTACGCGTCGAGGTTGAAGTACGTGTGGTGGGTCAACATGAGGGGCGTCCGCGCGTCCGCCGACGCCCACATGGTGATCCCCAGACGGCCCGCCGTCAGCGTGTACGTCACGTTGGCCGTCACGTCGCCCGGCATGCCCTTTTCGGAGCCGGCGGCGTCATGAATGGCAAACGTAATCGTCGTGTTTGTGACGGCCGTCACGTTCCACACGCGGTACGACCAGTTGTTGGTGCCGCTGTGCAGCGTGTTGGCGCCGTCGTTTTTCTCGGTCGCGTAGGTGGTGTTGTCGAGGGTGTACGTGGCGTTACCGATGCGGGAGACGTAGCGGCCGGGGATGGAGTTGTAGACGGGGTGGCCTGGGTCTTTGGCTGTTTTGCGAGTGACGCATTAGCGATGAACGACGGCCAAAGGCCGGAGTGAAACGACTGCAGGTCGCAACAAGAGGGGGGGGAAATATCAAGAACGAGGGAGACCTACGATAATACGCCGCATCGTCGTACCCCAACACCACATCCGTGTCGTTGCCATGGCGGTCCTTGACCCAGAGGTTGGTCAGCGTTGCGCCGTACGGAATGAACTGCGCCTTGATGCCCTCGGCAGCAATGGTGTAGCGGCCGTCGGCGGCCGGGGCGGGCACCTGGGCCAAGGCCAGACCCGGGAGGGCGAGAAGCAGAGTGGAGCGCATGTCGGCGGTGGGCAGGGTCGATCAAGGTTGGCTTGGCTACGTTGACAATGTGCAAGACGTACGTCCACGGTACAGGTCCATAATAAATACTGGATGCTCTCCACGGGATCTCTCCACTGAACTTCCCATGGACTCCCATGGATCCCGGATCATCTCGCATCGCCCGAACACACACGGCTGGACCTGCCTTCCCCTCAATCACCGTATGGCTATGACTGGTATTAGGCACATCGCGGGCGGACCCAGGCTATCTGTTGGCGAGGCCTATGAGTCGGGCCAAGAACGAGCCCTTCATCAAACGAACGCCACGCCAGATCAGCCTGAGGTCGGGTCTCTCTTCTTTTTAGACGTTCGTTCCTGATTTTCCCCTCAATGGCATGCAGGAACCAACCAACAACCGACGAGGCGGTTCACAAGGCGGTACACAGACGCGGCTCATCATCCAGGAACGGTCTTGGCAGCGGTAAAATACAACACACGGGTGAGTCTAGAATCAAAAAGGGCTCGCCAAACTGAATTGTATTCACTCTCTCTACCACGCCAAGCTACCTCCACACGGGGCACCGCTTACACAGTAATCGTATGCACTAGCCGCAGCTTGCCCGCAATCAGCCGGAACTCGTGGCTGTCCGGCATCTGCCCGCCAAACGCGCAAAACGCATTGCACGACCCCACCGTCTCGTCAATCACGTACCGCCGGTCCGTGTTCTTGCCCGCGGCCGTGCCTGAGGAAGGCGCGCCGGCCTTGCACGACGGCGTGACGTGCGCCGACCCCTCGGTGCGCGCGCACGGCGTGCCCCACGGCACCGCGTTGATGGCCGTGGAGTTGCTCCACATGTCGAGGTACGCGTCGGCGGCGGCTTGCAAGGTGGCGCGCGGGCTTCGGTCGCTCTCGGCGAGAGTGCCCCAGTCCTCGGGCTGGATGTAGCCCAGCGTCTTGGCGGCGTTGAAGGCCCAGTCGCCGGTGGTAGCCACAATGGTGTCCACCAGCACAATGGGGGACGACGCATCCGTCGCCGAGGCGTGGTGCAGCTGCGTGCCAATGACGTACGGCCCGGCCGTGGACACGAGCTCCGTGTAGGACGCGCACTGCGTCGTGTCGAGCGTCGTGCGGTTGTGGTCGAGCTTCAAGGGTTTGCTCAGCAGGCCCGTCGCCAGCTCGGCCGCCTTGTTGTTCTGGCGGTAGGTGGCGGCCGGGTCGAGCAGTTTCTGGAAGGCGCTGCCAGAAACAGAACCGCTGATCTGGGCGGCGATGTAGGCGTCGGCAGCCGCCAACAAGGTGTCGCGGGAACAGTCGGCCGCGGCCTGGCCAGCCAAGGCGGCAAGGGCCAAGCCCAGGAATTTGAAGTTGGCCATGTTGATAATGGTAGAGATGGCAGAACAAGAACGATTTGAAAACGTGAGACACGTCCACAGGCGTAAACGATTGTGAAACGACAAGAGTGGAAGACTACAAACTACGAAAGGATACGATTGAAGGTGCTGGGATCAGACGAACACACTGTTTGCAAGAGAGATATACCCATTCCAGAGAACAAGAAAAGAGACCGGAAAAATGGACAAGCATCCAAAACTACCCCTCTTCTCTTACTGTGTGCGACTGTTGCGACTCTTTTTGTACTTTGGTGATTTACCATATCCTGTTTTGTTTTATTCTGCTGGGTAAACTCAGTTCCAGTGGCAAGTGCCGACGAGTCCGTGTAAATTGCATGGCCAGAATATCCTGTTCTGACTCGACATACTGTGCCTATTTTCTCTCAAGCAATATCGCATCATATGTTTGGTTCGAAATTTGCACTTTTATCAACGGTTTCACAAACGGGCGGATCTTTTCTGGTCAATTGCAATCGAGTGTCGTCGCAAGGCATTTTCCCAATTTGGATGTAAGTGGGTGCGGGCTAATCGCAAGTGCGTTGCCGTCCTTCATAAATGTCTGTAGTTCCCAAATCGTCACAACTAGCGTTATTAGCGTCCTTGGTCTAACGGCTAGGATTTCGGCTTTCCATGCCGAAGGTTCGGGTTCGACTCCCGGAGGTCGCATTTTTGTCGTTTGAACAAATTTTTTTTTCTTTTTGCAAGAGAATTGACTGTGTCGCACAACATAACGACAAGATACGTTCGTTTTTTATTTCTTTATTTTTATCCCATGTCATCAAATTGCATTGATCACCAAGTCATTTTATGAAATTTTATATCAATGTTGACGTTTCCATGAACTAGCACACTCCAAATTATTTAAAATAATTTTCATACATCATCTAAAGCTAAGGGGTGAAACTTAAACTGACTCGACATTCTAGATTTGATTTACTTCAAAGAGTGAACGAATATGAATAGACAAATCCTGCTCGCCTTCGTCGTTGCAAGATGACAATTTGTGCTCTTGTCTTCTTGTTTGTCCCCCTCTTTTCTTGTTTACCCCCTTTTATCCTGCACCCCACATTATGAGTCTCGTCTTCTCTGGAGCAACATGTTCCGTTTTCCTTATTTTATTTAGCCCCATGCAAACAAAGATTGCACTTCTTTCCCGGCTGACGGCCCACGGCACTTTACCCGTGTTGATTGCACGCAAAGTACCGAGATATGATTTTGATTCTGCCGGCGGGGAAGTAGATCAGGCACGATCAACCGAACGGAAAGAAAACTGCCAAAAATTACGACAGTTACGGGAAAGCTACGAGAATGTGGGGAGTCTGGGGCCCCAGAATGCCAAAACGCCCAAAATGCCCCAAAGCGCCACCAAAGCTTATTCCTACAGCGGTACGGTAGATGGGTGCTGTCCCGTGGGTGTTGCACGCATTGTCCCCGTATCCATATGGGCCTTCTTTCCTTCCCTTTGATTTCCCCATTCGGCCAAAATGGATCCATTGCAACGTCTCACGGAGACACACATGTTCTAGAAGGAACAATGAAGATCTTCTGAATCGACCACTCACTCATGCTGCGTGCATCCACGGCTCCTCTTGCCTTCGTTACACCCATGCCATGATCCGCCATGCCAATCTCACACCAATTTCATACCAATCTCGTGCCCTCCGCCTGACCTTTTCTTACCTCCAAGACGGACCGCCCGGGAAGAGTTTCCCTGGTTCCCTTGTTTGATATTGATGGTATTGACGGTATTTTTGAAAAGATCTGGACACCTCGTCCTATCTAGCGGGCCATGCATCGACCTGGACCGGTCGATATATGCTGTGCGTAGAAAGTCCTGGGTGGAAGGATCCTAGTCGTGGCTGGCATTGTACACCGTATAAATGAGTGGCTGCCGTAATACAAGTCGCTGTCTCGTCTTTCGTCTTCCCTCGTTCATCTCAACAAACGTCTAGAAACGACACTGCCCCCCAACACCACCATGAAGTTCACCCTCACCCTCCCTCTCCTGGCCGCCGGCCTCGCCCGCGCCACGCCGCTCGCCGACCTGGCCGCCGCCGACTGCCCGCCCGTCCACGTCTACGGCGCCCGCGAGACCACTGTCGCACCCGGCTACGGCACCTCCAAGGGTTTGGTCGACATGGTCGTCCGCGCCAACAGCGGCGCCACCTCGGAGCCCATTGCCTACCCGGCCTGTGGTGGGCAGAGCAACTGCGGCGGCGCCAGCTACGAGAGCTCGGCGTCGCAGGGCACGGCGGCCGTCGTGAAAGCGGTGACGGCCCTCAACCAGCGGTGCCCGGACACCAAGATTGTGCTGGTGGGCTACTCGCAGGGCGGCCAAATCATGGACAATGCCCTCTGCGGCGGGGCGGGCGCCACGCTGACGGGCGCCGCCCTCAAGGCCGTCAAGGCGGCCATCTTCATGGGCGACCCGCACAACACGGCCGGCCTGCCCTACAACGTCGGCACGTGCACGAACCACGGGTTCTCGGCGCGGGCGAGCGGATTCAAGTGCTCGCCAGGTGACCCGTCCATCATCAAGTCGTACTGCGACTCGGCGGATCCGTACTGGTAAGTCCACGGTTCTGAATACTATGAATAGAGCAGCGCGCTAACAGACCAGCTGCAACGGCAACGACGCTAACGCGCACCAGCAGTACGTCAACAAGTACGGCACGCAGGCGGCGGCGTTTATCCAGAAGCTGCTGGCGTAGGTGGACAAAGAGATGGAGGATTGTGTGTTGTGTGTTGTGTTTTGTATGTACATATGATATTCTGTTTTCTGCGCAAATTCAACATTGTTGTTTGACTGAAAAAGTAAAAATGAAAAATGAAAATGAGCCAATTGCTTCAATTCAAGTTCTTGAAAGAAATCAGTTGATTGAACAGTTGCGTTGTTTTTGTGTTTGGATGCTTTGTTTGGAAAACAAAGGGGCGGTGCACGTTGAAATACAGGCTCTCTCTTTACCGCTGCAGCGCTCTTTGTCCCCCAAATGCACGAACACGACAGCCTGTGAACAAACATCGAGAAAGATGAACAGCATCATGGCTACTTAATGGATCGTTTTTCTGTAAGGTATTTTCCTTTCTCTTTTCCTCAATCATTCCCTTTCACACCTCATACCGCACAAGTCCCTCACTCACCCACTATGCCCTTCACGCTCGCCATTGACCACGAATGCCGCACCGGCGCTCTCTATGGTTTTGAGGCGGGCGCACCAGAGCACAGCGTGTTTGCACAGCTGCTGTTTTTGCTGGACGTGGCGCGGCTCACCACACAGTGTGAGCTGGAGAATGATGTCGTCACAACGGACCAACAGGCACAGCGCCTGGCGCTGGAGTTTCTGGTGCACTTGGTGGGCACGGGTGCCGTCCCAATGGCCGAGGGCGCGGATCTGCGGCACCGGATGCATTGGCACATGCAGGTACTGGCGCGGCGGCTGCGTGCCGTCGGTCACCGGTTCCAGTCGCTGGGCGGCAACGTGGCGTACCTGCGGGCGGTGTGGACGGAGGAGAATGTGTACAATGGTGGTGACGCGCACCCTCTCTTCCAGGGCCAAGCGGATGCACGACCAGACGACAAAGGGTTCACTTTGGTCAACATTGCCAACGGTATGTCCATCTTCCACTACATTGAGGGATTGCAAAAGACGGAGGGTGTGGACGACAACGATCTTCACTCTATCGCCCTTCTTCACCGACTCTGGACTGACATTGCGACGGTGTATGCGCCGCTGGTCGGTTCGACAATTGATGCATTGGTGGACGAGTGCCCCGACAACATGGAGGACCTTTTACTAAAATACTATGAGCTGGCCAAGCGGCCGGGTATTGTGGTGGCCTTGACAGATCTCGCGGGTAAATGTGAGTAAGGAAGGCAAGTTTCTGTTTTCTTTTCTTTTCTTTTTCTTTTCTAATTCGTTTCTGTTTTTTTTTCGTTACGAAAATGCACTTGTTTTCAAGAAAAATTCTGACATGCCGACTTAACAATGGCACCGTGACAAAATGCTGTAATAAAATGTATTGATGAGAAAAGAAACTAAATAAATGAATGTCGAGGAAGATGACCCTCTGAACTATGGTAGGCTAGCACGATTCGAGATGCTCTAGAGAAGCAGCATCGCCTTGTCGTAATTACAGATCAGAGAGCCCCTTGCCCCAGTCTTCTAATGAAACCATATCCAACAGAAACATGCACAACAAGACAAGACAGGACTGATGAAAGACTTTGTCTTCGACGAAGACAACGTCTAGTTCTTCATGTTCATGCTCGTGCTGTCGTCACCGGGCAGCTCCTTGATCCAGCCATCCACGTTCTCGTGCACCATGTTCTTGACCGTGCACGCCTTGGCCTGGTCAATCGTCTGGTACTTGAGCGTGCCGCAGCGCGCGCCCATGCATCCGCTCTTGTCCATGGCCTTTTGCAGCGAGTCGTCCTTCCAGCCGAAGACGTAGTCGGCGTGCTGCGCGTAGCCCATCTTGTCGCCGTCGCTGAACACGAAGGGCTTGCCGTCGGTGGGCCAGATGCTCTGGTCCTGGAACTCGTCCGTCTTCCAGACGACCTCGAGCATAATCTGGGGGATGCGAACGGGGTGGGTTGAGGGGCAGGTGCCGCCGAGGCTCAGGAAGGAAGCGGGACCCGAGGTCGGGTACGCCACGTGGTCCTGGTGGTTGGGCGTGTCCAGGTTCTTGCCGTCCCAGCAGGTCGGGAAGAGAATGTTGGAGCGCACGCCGTAGCACTTCTTCTGCGGGAACTCGGTGGTGTCCATGGCGCCGCCCTGGCAGGGGGCCGCCGTGTCGCCGCCAAAGTTGGGTCCCGAGTAGCAGCGGAAGCAATTCTGCATCTTCATGTTGGCGGGGAGCGGGGTCTTGCGGCCGGCGTCACCGACCAGCATGCGGAACCCGGGCTTGAAGGCGGTGATCTTGCCGGGCGCGGCCGACACGTAGTACACCAGCACGCCGCCGTCGATCTGGTTGCTGAACTTGTCGCTGAACTGCAGCGCGGCGCCGCCCTGCTTGACGCGGGTCAGCGAGCCGTTGCGGGCCTTGAAGTACAGGTTGGCCGTCCAGTAGTTGGAGAAATCCTCGGAGAACTGGCACGACGTGCAAGTGGCCAGCTTGGCAATGTCGGTCGAGGGCATGGTGGCGTTGAAGGCGTTGCCGCCGACGACCTGGTGGACGTGGGGCGAGGGCAGCTGGCCCGGGTTGACGAGGGGGTCGAGGCGGTCAATGACCGTCTGCGTGCAGCCGAACCGCAGCATGGTCGTGCCGCCGCCGCCGCCGCCGCCGATCTGGGGGGCCGCCTCGGCGAAGGCCGCGAGGGCCAGGAGAGCAGCGTTTCTCAACATGATGACGACAAGACAAGATCGTGTTTGTGAGTAGCTTTCAAGGAGGATGGGGGAGAGAAGAGAGAAGGACTGGCTGTGGGGAGACAGAGAAGAGGAAGAGAAAGAGAAGAAAGAAAGGAAGGAAGAGAAAAAGAAGAAGAAGAAGGGAGCAGAAAATGAAGGACCTCTGGGTGGTGCGCGCAGGCTTAAAAGGAGAAATGGGCAGGACCGTCGCCAAGGAATATCCAGGCTTCCCCGGAGTCTATCAGGCGTCGTCGACGTTGTCTTCCTCCCTTCCCCCATACTACAGCGTCGTCTTTTTTCCCCAGGCCCCATCCTCGACTGCCGACATCTGGAGATGCCGAATGGTGCGTGGGTAGGTTCCACAGCAAGGGGGAAAAGAAGAAAAGCGCGATAAAAATAAATAAAGTAAATAAGCCGACGAGAGACAACTACACGACGGACCACTGCAAAAGCCTGGTGTCCATAGTGCTGCCAATATGGGCCACTCTCTGGATAAACTGGCCGTGGCGGGTGTTTAGCCTGTAGACTCTGGGGGGCGACGCTGCCAAGAGGTGAAGTCAATCTGGACGGGTGTTGTTTGGGTGGATGTGATTGTGATTGGCCCGCGTGATGGACAATAAACAATACTCCGGGCTTGGTTTCTTGTCGTTTCTTTGCCTTTTCTTGTCGTAGTTCCTTGGTTGCCGTTCGTCTAATCTTTGTCAGTATCTTCGCCCGTGGAAGCCATGTGCGCGTGAGACGCCTGACTCCTGCCGGCAGCCAAGACGAGGGCTGGCTAATTTGGGGGGGATCTTGTCCACGGCCTTCGTTCGGGGGGACTTTGCATCGGCCTTCCCTCTTTGGCTTTTCCTGTCTTGTTCTGGTCGTTCCCATCTGCTTTCCCATCTGCCTTTTATCCAGTAAGGTCACGGCCAAGATATTAATCACTCACGAGCACGAGTGCCCAGAAGCAGACAAGCACACGGGGAATGCGGTGGAATCCAAAAGGTGGTGAGAATACCTCGATTGTTTCGATGACCTGCAGTATGCCATGCCTTTTTTATGTGCTTGTGTTCTTGCCTTCCTTGGCTCCACTGAACCTCTGCCGTGGCATCCTCCTCGACTCTTCCCGTTTCCGTTTCTCCGTCGTCGTTTTCTCTCCCGTCGTCCTTGGGCTGGGGTAGTTCGACAAACGCTCCGTCGTATCGTCATCGAGTCCCTTTCGTTTTTCTTCCACCCCACGCTACACCTGCAGCGGCTGCGGGTTGTTGCCCACCGTCTTGTACAGCTCGCGCAGCTCAAAGGCCTCCGTGCCGCCCTCGGGCAGCTCCCCCACCACCCGCGCCGGCTGGCCCGCCACGATACTGAAACTCGCAATCACCATGTTGGGCGGGACCACCGTGCCGTCGAGCACGCGCACGTAGTCCTTGATGATGGCGAAATCGCCCACCACGACGTTGGCGCCCAGGTGCACGTGGCTGCCAATGGACGCCGCCATGACCGTCGTGCCGGCGCCGACAAAGACGTGGTCGCCCATGCGCAGCGGCATGTGCGAAAAGACGCCCTTCCACAGGCGACCGGGCGGGCGCAGGCAGCAGCCGCGGCTCAAAAAGCAGTAGCGGCCAATGGAGATGGCGGTGTTGCCGGAGGCGGAGCTTCCGGAGGAGCTGCCGCCCGACGAGGCGCTGGCCGGTAGAGACCGCACCAAATCCCCGCGGATCATGACATCCTGCTGAATGACGCTCTTGCCGCCGAGGATGATGTTTTGCGTGCCGACGAGCGTAGCCTTGCGGGAGACTTTGTTGCCGGTGTCCTAGCAGGTTAGGGTGCTGTTTTGAATGAGCCTAGCGTGATGGGACCTACCGTCTCAATGTATTCTCCTTTCACGGCTCTTCGTGACATCGTGGAGCGCGTGCGGACCACATGGGGTCGTGTGGTATGTGGTGAGGCGAGGATGTCGTCGAACGTACGGAGTACAGTGGGCATGCGATTGCGATAACGCGTTCTGGCCCCTGAAACGCGGTGAAGCTCCAACACTGTGAGCTTTCGAAAAGTGGGGCATATTCTGAACGGCTTAGTCATTTTGAACGACGTCACAGCTTTGCACCACGCAGCGACAAACCAACAGAGGAAAGAACGAACGAATCGAAACCAATTTTGTTTTTCGCCTCTTGTCTCGTCATCCTCAGTCTTTCATCTGAATTTATATACATTGACGGTCACGCCCACACGAACGCTGCTCCTACAAGATCAGACGGCCTCTTCCCGGATCTACGTCCATCGCATCCCATCAACACAAACAATCGCCCTCCGATCCAGGCGCAAAATGACTTCAGATCCGACATGAGCTCCGAAACGCGGTTCACGACCGCGGCCGACATTTTCGACCGCCTCCGCCGCCGCACCGCGGCCGATGGCGACGTCTTCACGGTCACTCACGTGACACAAGCCGACCTGCGCGAGCTCGATCGAGAACGCGATGTGCGCGAACGTCGTGTTCGGTTTCTGTACGAGCCGGATCAACAAAGCGGCCGCCTCGTGGTGACGATCCCCACCGGACCACACGAGACGGCGCACGGCGAACTGGAATGGGCTTTTTTGACCGAAGTCTACCGGATGGGCTTAGACGATGCCTGGAAGCGAATTGGGTCCACCACCTTTCCTGTCGATTTCTACACGACCGAGACGACGTCCTCAACCTTTACGGGCGCCATCTGCGAGGCCGACGCGGGTGGCGGACCGCGACTTGGCCGATATTCCAGAGACTGGTGGCCGACGGTCGTCTTTGAAGCGGGCTACACGTTGTCCTTGGGCGATGTCTACCGCAAAAGGGACTTTTGGTTCAGACGTAGTCAACACGATGTGAAGATCGTGATGATCATTACGATGGACCCGGACAGTCCTGACAAACAAATCCGGATCGAACAGTGGCAGGAGCAGCCGAGGACGGCAAGCGCACCCCTGCCGGGTGCGACGTTGACACATCAAGCAAGCGCCGCCATCGATCCCGTGTGCGTTCAAACGGTTCAGATCGCATGGAGACACAGGAATACACCGTACGACGAGGCCAGCGATGCACTTCAGACAGACCCGTCGTCCTTCCACGTGACGCACGGTAAAGGCCAAGATGGTCCGTTGACACTGAACTTTGCGCAGTGCTTCCTGCGGGATCCGGTTGGACCAGACGAACACGACATTGTCTTTACAGACGAAAGACTCCAGAGGTGCGCCATGAACGTGTGGGAGATGGAGTGGAAGCCGCGCACGCAGCCGCGTACACAGGAATGAAAAGACATTATCTACAGCACATGATTGTGTTTGTCTTGCAGGAACGAAAAAAAAAAAAATCAATGACAACGACAATAATAAATAATAGATACTAGTGTACAACCGAATCAAAGAAAACAGAGAAACCCCTTTTGGAAATTAGAAGAATGGTAGGAAGAGAAGAAACAGAAAAGTTGACAGAAGACAGAATGAGCACAACGCCCATCCCCGGGAGATCAGTTATTTTGTCATGCGACGGTAGTCACACAGATTAGATTACACTCGAGAGTGAAGGAGACAGAGACTGCGCACTGGCTTAGAAGGCCAGGACGTAGGCAGCGCCGAAAGCGACGACACCGGCCAGGCCAGCGGCGACCGAGCGGATGCTGGCGCCAGCGGTGACGACCGACGAGGGGGCGGACTACAAGCGGGTTAGCATATGTTCATCATTCAAGGAGGGAAATGAGGGAGACCTACGGTGGTGCCGCTGCCGGCCGAGCCGGTGCCGGCGGCGGTGCCGTTGGAGGCGCCCGAGCCCGAGGTGGGCTTGGCAGCAGCGCCCGAGGTGGCCGACGCAGCCGCCGAGGCAG